>SKCR01051669.1:0-15335 GCA_019454045.1 Zanthoxylum bungeanum | reverse complement strand
AATATCATTTACAAACAGTGACGCTATGGGACATAATGTCTAACATAAACCCTTTGGATAAACATCAATAGTGAGCAATAAGTACATAAAAGAATATGACCCTGTACTACAGGGTCCTAAGTTATACAGAAAAGCAGAGGCAAGAAATTTTTAGGTGGAACCGGTAAGCAGCCTGAAAATATATATGTATACCTCCAAAGTCAAAGCCGAAGTAAAGAAACCTAATTACAGGACAACAGTACCTTCAGAGATGATGACCCTTAAGTAAAGGTTGGAAAGCCTAGCCCAATAGTTATACAAAACAAGTTAGAGGACATTGAGTTCTCAACAAGAAGACTTTCAGATATATCTTCTTATAGATAGATATAAGAAGACTAAATAATCAAGAACTAGAAGGTGCAGATATAAACCACGAACCTAGTACCATTCAGAATTAATAGCTCATATAGGTAATGAGCTGAAGTAAGTAGAGTATAACTAAAAATCTAGGAATAAGGCTTCTTTGATGCACCATAAGAGCTATAGCATGGCCGTAATGTAAAGTAATGATGAGCGGAAAATATATCAATATTTACCGCCCCTTTTACTTAATATTTTGTTTAGTTTCTCGGGTTGATGAACGTTTTGATGTGTTTAGTTTATTTTACAGATAAAATAATATTGGGACACAATTAAATTATTTAGGACGAAATGTGGGTAAAATAAGAGCAAAAATTGGACTTGACATATTAATTTTGGAGATTGGAAACTTGAAAGGGCGTTTTAACGAAGTGCAGTTTTGGAAATTCCAGTTTTGTGCATTTGTCTTATTTTGGGCATAACGTTTTACTGCAATATCGGATTGAGCTGATTCAAGTTCCAGATTAAAGAAGACTCAAAGATATACAACCTTGAAAAACAACATAATTTCGAATTCTGAATATTTCATGTCCGAAATTGATGAACCATCCAGAAGTGTGTTGTATGTAATTATTAGTCATTTTCAATCATTTTCAAAGCAAAAAAATAAATTAATAAATAAAAATTAAAAATTATCAAATCACCACCAAACAAGATAAGCAATTAGTGGAGCAATTAATAATGGATTTGGTGGATGATTTGATGGAGGTAAAATTTTGCCTATAAATACCAAGCCATTTCATTTGTAAATTCATACTTTCTTCTAAGGAATTCCTTAAGAATACTAAGAAGATTGTATCTTGTTTGTTTATTTACAACTTTCAGTGATTAATTTCTGCTTTCGCACTTTCTTTTCTTTACTTTCAATTTTACTTTCCGCAATTTAATTTTACGCACAATACTTTTCTTTCTTTATTTTCAGTTTTTACTTTTCAGTAATGAGGAGGTAACTCCCCTTTGCTGGGGTAAAAGGTAAAACTTTTATTACTAATATTTCGATTAATCTCCCTTAATTATAATATATAAACTAGTTAAAAACCTGACTTAACGAGGATACCGCCATATTGGTCGGTTGGTAATTATTTAAATTGGTTTGAAACTGACTAAACTGGATACCGCCTGATTGGTCGGTTGGTAATTAATTATTAATTTGACTTAATCTGGATACCGCCTATATGGCTAGTTGGTAATTATCATGCAAAGTTAATATATTATATTAAGGGAGATATCTAAGATAGAAGTAATAAAAGTGGATCATTTTACCTCAGCATTTTCTTTTATTGTACTTTTACTTTATTTACTTTCAGCAATTTACTTTCAACATTTACTTTTTCAGTAATTTACTTTTCAGCATTACTTTTCAGCATTTATTTTCAGTATTTACTTTCCGTCATTTACTTTTAAGCAATTTATTTTCAGCATTTTACTTTATGTCTTTTATTTTATTTAAGTTTTTACTAGCCCTAGTTATGTGTCGTAACTAAGTTAGTTATCTGGGGTTGTGATGAATTCTAATATCACCGGTTTATAAGGGGTTATTTTATAGTTTGGGTAATTAAAGGTTTACTTATTAAGTCTTAAGCTTAATGATTCTTGTTTATTGGCCACTAATAAGATTGATCTGGTAAATCTAAAATAAACTGACAAAGGAATTTTAGGTTTCAACCTTAGACTTAATAGCCCACGATCTTCCTTGAGGATAGATAACCCTTTAATAGATTTCCTTACAGGATAGACATATACCTGTCGGGCGGGGGTAGCCATAATGGAACTTAAATTTAATGAATCCAGTAATTTGGTTGACATAGACATATGGTTCAATTGGTTTATACTGGGTATTTGCGTCTGACCATCGACAGAGGCTTTCACATAATTTAGTGTTTCAGGTTAGTAAATCGATATATTACACAAAAATGAAATAACCACTTCATCTTTAAAATGATATTGGAAGATTCACAACCCTAGATAGTTTCCTAATATTGAATTTTCTCAAACCTAATTTCGCGCAATTTTATTTACTTATTTTTTAAATTCAAAATCATCACCATTTCAAATCAATCAATCAACCTGTTAGATACTAGTAATCATTTGACCTCATAAAATTAATAGATTAGGTATTAAGTCCTCGTGGGATCGATACTTTTTATACTACTTGAACGATACGTGTACTTGTGTTATACGAGTGTGATTACGCACCAGTCAAGTTTTGGCGCCGTTGTCGGGGACTATTTATCTTTCACTATTAGTTTTGGGGTTAGATACATTACTTGTATCTATTTCTTTTACTTATTGTTTTTATTTCTTATGTTTCAGGTTCTCAGAAACTACATGAGACAAACCAGAAGCTTTGAACTCTGACCGCTTGACCTAGAAATTGAAAGAACCATCAGACAGTTGAGAAGGGAAAGGCGAGAAGGCCAAGAAGCAATCATTAACATGGAACCTGAACCTTTGAACGTTGCACCACCGATTCCCATTCGAGACAGAACCATTCTGGTGGTTGACGGACTCATTTCTTGTATTGTACTTCCTCCCTTACCAGCAAATGCGGGTGACATCAAAACATGCATCCAGATGATTTAGTAGTCAGTACAGTTTAGGGGAAATGCAACTGAAGATCCTAATGCCCACATCAGCAACTTCCTGGAAGTTTGCGGTACTTTCAATTACAACCATGCAGCTGAAGAAGCAATGAGACTGCGGATTTTTCCATATTCCTTGAAAGACAGAGCTAAAGCTTGGCTACATTCATTACAGCAGGTTCCATCACAACTTGGAACACTCTAGCCACCAAATTCCTAGCAAAGTACTTTACACCAGCCAAAACTGCAAAGTTGAGGAATGACATCACATCCTTCGTGCAACAAGATTCAGAATCTCTTTGCGAAGCTTGGGAAAGATTCAAAGATTACTCGGAAAATGTCCTATCATGAGATCACAAGTGGCTACAAGTCCAAACCTTCTACAATGGACTTTCTGGAATAATGAGAACCACAATTGATGCTGCTGCTGGAGGAGCTTTGATGGTAAAAGGAGAAGATCAGGCCTGGGACTTAATTGAAGAAATGGCCAACAATAATTCTTTATGGCGAACAGAAATGAGCATGATCCAAAGAATTGCAGGAATTTTTGAAGTTGGAGCCAACACAGCACTGAATTCCAAGCTGGATGTGATTCGCAAAAATCTGGAAACTCTTAACATAAAAGTTAATGGTGGATACACAAGTTCACCATATGGAGGAGCACCAGAACCAAACCAACTTGAAGAAACGGTGAATTATGTCAATAATTTCAACAGATATGGGAACAATTCATATTACAACACCTACAACCTAGGGTGGATGAATCATCCGAATTTTTCATGAAGCAACAATTCAGGGCAAAAGAAAAATCCACCACCGGGATTCCAACAACAAAACAAAGGCCAGGAGTATGACAAAGAACCAGGAATAATAGAAGTACTGGCACAGTTAAAAAAACAAGAAGCAAAAATACGATGCTTTAGCAGTTATGGTTCAAAATCAAGTGGCATTGAATCAAATTCATTCAGCTTCTATCAAAGCACTAGAGAATCAAATTGGACAACTGGCCAATGCTCAGAGTTACAGACCGCCAGGTAATCTTCCCAGCAACACAGAACCAAATCCAAGGAACACAGGGAAGGAGCAGTGTCATGCCATCATGTTAAAAAGCGGTACTGAAATCAACAAAGATGTTGGAGCCAAAACAACTGCTGATGAAGTTCCAAAAGAAACAAAGCAACAGATGGAGGGAAAAGAAGCAAAGGAAAAAGAACAGATCACTCCACCTTCACCTTTTTCCTCAGCGTCTTCAGAAAAACAAACTGGACAAGCAGTTTGCTCATTTCTTGGAGGTGTTCAAAAAGCTACACATCAACATTCCATTTGCAGAAGCTTTGGAACAAATGCCCAGCTATGTAAAATTCATGAAAGACATTCTTTCACGAAAACTGAGATTGGGAGATTACGAGACAGTAGCATTGACAGAAGAATGCATCGCCATCATTCAGAGGAAGCTTCCCCCAAAATTGAAAGATCTTGGCAGTTTCACCATACCTTGCATCATAGGAGAACATACTTTGGTAAGGCTTTATGTGATTTAGGTGCTAGTGTTAACTTGATGCCTTTTCTATTTTAGGAAACTGCAGATTGGAGAAACAATGTCCACTTCAGTCTCTCTACAACTTGCTGATAGAACGCTCGTATTTCCAAGAGGCGTAGTTGAAGATGTGCTGGTCAAAGTTGACAAATTCATTTTCCCAGCAGATTTTATTGTCCTTGATATGGAGGAAGACACAGATGTGCCAATCATCCTTGGGAGACCATTCTTGGCTACAGGTCGAACCATTATTGATGTACAAAAAAGAGAATTAACCATGATGGTACAAGACCAAGAAGTAACATTCAATGTTTTCAAGGCCATTAATTTCCCAGATGATGAAAAGAGGAAGAATGTTTCAGACTTGATGTGATACACAGTACCATTCAGAACTCCAATGCAATGCAAAGTTCTATTAGGAAACTTAAAATATGTCAATTGCCTATGGAGCCTGAAGATAAAGCGTCTTTTGCACTGAAAAAGCCAATTCTTACACTACAAGCAACAAAAGAGAAAAAGTTCCACCAGCTCAATGAATTGGAGGAATTTCACAATCAGCCTTTTGAGGATGCCAAATTGTACAAAAAAAAAGGCCAATAAGAAACATGATGATAAGTTAGTGCGCATACAACTGGAACCATGGCAGAAGGTACTGTTAAACAAATCAAGGGTGAAATTCTTCCCATGGAAGCCAAAATCAATGTTAGGTCCATTGTTTGTGATCACCAAGTTTTACCAGACAGAGCCGTTGAGATACATGATCCCGACTCTAACAAAACATTCAAGGTTAAAAACAAGCGTGTCAAGCACTACTAGGGTAGAATCATCTGAGCGACAAAAAGAAAGTGTCACACTTTCAGATCCAGCCTAACGTTCGAGAAGTCACGTCTAGCTGACGACTTTAAACTTAGCGCTAGTTGGAAGGCAACCCATGCAATTTGTGTATATATTATGATTTGGTGTGATTTAATTTTGTGTGTTTAGTTTTTGCAGATTAAGACATTTCATGATGGAAGAAGTTCTCGCAAATCTTCACAAGCAATTTCCTTCTCTCCCTCAAAACTCTCTGATGAAAATCTACAAAGCTCGCTTGGAACGGATGAGATTACTAATGATCCATGGTGTTCCTAATGATATTCGTTGGGTAATTGAAGCACGGGTCTGATTGGCAGGTGAGTCTTCTGACTCTTTTATTTCACATCTATCTGGTTTTGGAAGAAACACATATGCAAAGAAACGTAGAGCTAAGCAAATGGGTGTTTGTTATAAATGTGCACGCTGGAATTGCAATACTCGTTGTCATTCTTTAGGAATGGTGTCTGATAATCACGAAGATAAAATTAAATTCATTAGGGATGGCTTGAGTAAGGAGTCTGTAGATGATATATCTTCAACTCTTGAGACGCATCCTAGTGGATATGTTCATATAGCCATTCGCAAATTACATACACAATTTCTAAAAGAAAGACAACAGTTAAGTCTCGGGAATCTGACTCAAAAAGACCATGTTTGGCAATTTATAAGAAAATTTGATGGGAAGCTTGTCCCTGACGCATAGACGTCAATTAAGCTGCTACTTTTCTTGTACATATTATATCTCTTTGTATTTTCCTAATAATTGTGATTTATTTTGTTGTTTTCTTTTACTTTCTCCGACAAGATCCAGACCCTTTTGAATATCATGATTTATTTTACTGTTAACTAATAATTGTCATTTGGCAGGTACTGGTGCTATTATTTTACTCACCATTTTCAGGTATTATAAATTCAACTCATAATTGTACTTTTGAAGACATCTTGAGTAAAACATGGAAGCCACTTCAAGAAGACAAGTTGAAAACATCTGTGTGTTTTGATGTACTAGTGTTGGTGTTAAGCCACAATACGTAGAAGCGGCACAGGAATTGGGTCAAGTCTTAGCTGCACGGAATATGCACTTAGTATATGGCGGAGGCAATATTGGACTTATGGGGATCGTTTCAAAAGTTATACAGGAGGGAGGCAGTCATGTTTTGGGAATCATCCCAAAACCTTTGGTAGAGGGATAATCTTATTGGACCATCAAACGAAGATGAACTTAATGTGCAAGGTATGTCCGAGTGACTAGTGGAAATGATTAATCGTGCTGATGCATTTATAGCTTTGCCAGGTGGCTTGGGTACATTGGAAGAAATTTTTACAGTGTTATCTTGGGCGAACCTGAACATACACCAGAAACCGCTTGGAATATACAACGTTGAAGGATTTTATGATTTTCTTTGTGTGTTTCTTGATGATGCCCGGAGAAATGGGTTTCTGTCAAAACCTTTAAAAGAACTCCTCTTCACTGCCAGAACTGCTCCAGATCTAATTGACCAAATCTTAGCCTATGAACCACAAATTGACCTTATCCTTTCAAAGATAAATTGGTCCAAGGACGATCGTGGTAAGAGGCATCGGATTAATCTGGATCTTAACCTTTAACTTTTCGTGTAGAATTTCAGTTAACCAGGTACTATCTTCTAAACTCTTCTTCTATTGTTAAGACATTGGGGACAATGTCTCATTTAGCTTTTGTGTGCATTAGTTTTATTATCTTTTTACTTTTGTAAAATATTTGTGGGTATCGTTGTTGTAAGCCTTTACGAGACTATAACTCGTCCACTAAGGACACCTAGGGGTTTAAAGGCTTGTTGCATATGCTAAATGCAATCGTGATCCCTACGAAAGTGGCTTAGTTTAATTTTAATTATTTCTTGTATTTTATTTTTTTATTTTTCTCGAGGGCTATCAAAATTTTAGGTTTGGGGGTGTGATGAGCGGAAAATATATCAATATTTACCGCCCATTTTACTTAATATTTTGTTTAGTTTCTCAGGTTTGATGAACGTTTTGATGTGTTTTAGTTTATTTTGCAAATAAAATAATATTGGGACGCAATGAAATCATTTAGGATGAAATGTGGGTCAAATAAGAGCAAAAATTGGACTTGACATATTAATTTTGGAGATTGGAAACTTGAAATGTCGTTTTAACGAAGTGCAGTTTTGGAAATTCCAATTTTGCGCATCTGTTGTATTTTGGGCATAACTTTTTACTGCGATATCGGATTGAGCTGATAAAAGTTCCAGATTAAAGAAGACTCAAAGCTATACAACTTTGAAAGACAAAATAATTTCGAATTCAGAAGATTTCATGCCCGAAATTGATGAACCATCCAGAAGTGTATTGTGTGTAATTATTAAAGTCATTATCAATCATTTTCAAAGGAAAAAAAATAAATTAATAAATAAATAATAAAAATTATCAAATCACTACCAAACATGATAAGCAATTATTGGAGCAATTAATAATGGATTTGGTGGAGCAATTAGTGGAGCAATTAATAATGGATTTGGTGGATGATTTGATGGAGGCAAGATTTTGCCTATAAATACCAAGCCATTTCATTTGTAAATTCATACTTGCTTCTAAGGAATTCCTTAAGAATACTAAGAAGATTGTATCTCGTTTGTTTATTTACAGCTTTCAGTAATTAATTTCCGCTTTTGCACTTTCTTTTCTTTACTTTTCAGTTTTTACTTTCCGCAATTTACTTTTACGCACAATACTTTTCTTTCTTTAATTTTCAGTTTTTACTTTTCAGTAATGAGGAGGTAACTCCCCTTTGCTGAGGTAAAAGGTAAAACTTTTATTACTAATATTTCGATAAATCTCCCTTAATTATAATATATAAACTAGTTAAAACCTGACTTAACGAGGATACCGCCATATTGGTCGGTTGGTAATTATTTAAATTGGTTTTAACCTGACTAAACTGGATACCGCCCGATTGGTCGGTTGGTAATTAATTATTAATTTGACTTAATCTGGATACCGCCTATATGGCTGGTTGGTAATTATCATGCAAAGTTAATATATTATATTAAGGGAGATATCTAAAATAGAAGTACTAAAAGTGGATCATTTTACCTCAGCATTTTCTTTTATTGTACTTTTACTTTATTTACTTTTCAGCAATTTACTTTAAACAATTTACTTTCAGCATTTACTTTTCAGTAATTTACTTTCAGCATTTACTTTTCAGCATTTAATTTTCAGTATTTAATTTCAGCATTTACTTTCCGTCATTTACTTTTCAGCAATTTACTTTTCAGCATTTTACTTTATGTCTTTTATTTTATTTAAGTTTTTACTAGTCCTAGTTATGTGTCATAACTAAGTTAGTTATCTGGGGTTGTGATGAATTCTAATATCACCGGTTTATAAAGGGTTATTTTATAGTTTGGGTAATTTAAAGGTTTACTTATTAAGTCTTAAGCTTAATGCGTCTTGTTAATTTGCCACTAATAAGATTGATCTGGTAAATCTAAAATAAACTTGACAAATGAATTTTAGGTTTCAGCCTTAGACTTAATAGCTCACGATCTTCCTTGAGGATAGATAACCCTTTAATAGATTTCCTTACTGTTGGATAATATGACTCATAGCGTCACTATTTGTACAGATCACGGTGTTGTTGTACAAATTAACTATGTGACAAGGAAATTGCACTCTCATCATTTGTGATTAGATCACCATAGATATATAAATGAAGAGAGGTCCCTATGATTAGTTCCTAGACTGAGAATGATATGAGACAGTATCAGTCCCCGAAGGATTAATCATTAAATATCCCTAGCCGGAGTATTATCGAGACTGGACATCGATAATGCGGAATAGGCTAGTATTGCACTTGTGTGCGTTGTGAGGGCACAACGGCATAGTTCTCATATATATAAGTGTTGGATACTTATGCAAGTGCGATAGGAGGTCGCGTTTCACCGATGGTACGGGAAACAGCTTCGCTCTGGATAGACCCCTCGGAATCCCATTGGTATTATGACTATGTGTCTATGGGAGGCCGAAATCAGGGTAGGTGTGTATAGTCTTAACCTGAGATTTACATCGCTAATACTTGCGATAATCGGTAGACTTTGGTCTTGGTGGTACAGGGCTTTAACCGGTTCTGCGTACACCGCTTCTGGGTTTATCAGAGAGTCGTAGTGTATTGGGTGTGATGTGAAGACGGAAGTATCACTTCAGTCATATTGGAGATGATGTCACGCAGGATATGGTACTAGTGCTCTTGAGTGTTGCGCAACCATCAGGATATTATGACTAGGTCATGCATATCCGATTATAGAGACTAGTTACCAGACATCCGACATGTGCTTCGGACGGGGCAGACACTTATCCAGCCCCAGCCCTAGCACGTGACTATCCGATACTGGGCCGATATACACAATACTACGGTATACTACGCTTGATACAGATCTATATATTCCTGTAAGAATATTTCTGGAGAATTGGGTAGGCATGGCGCTTTGCTAGAAGCCAACCTTGTCTTGTAAATCGGTATAAACGTAGTACAAGGTACTTATGTGTTCGGATAGTCCGACGACCGTATTTACTGCCAACATATCCGGAGATCTCATGGGTCGCTTCCTGAAGAGAGGAAAGAGAGAGATTTGTTCTAGGAATAATGTGTTTAAATATCCATCCGCATATCATTATTATTTTATTTACTTACGCGCCTTATTATGTGTTTAGAATGTATGCTTAAGGGTGTATGATGATGAGACCTTAACAAAGATAATTAATTAGTTTCCAATTACGTGAAAAAATCCTCACTACATATTAAGCGTTTTTCCTTCCATTGAGTGATTCTTACTCAAGATCCAAGACTGGTACTGGTTTGTTGGCCAAAGTCAAGCCTTATGTCCATCGCGGATGTGTTTGAATCATGAAGGCTTTGTTCCATATTGGTGTCTTGTCCAAGTTGTGATTTGTTGGCCAAAGTCAAGATCACTTCTTGTCCATCGACATTGATTAAGAAGCTTTCCAAGGACAATGAGTTCCGCTTAACTGGGATCACTAATTTTGTTGTGCCAAAGCCAAGGCTTATTTGATTCCGAGGAAAAAGGTTAGGCAATATATTGGATATATTGGCATATATAAGATATAAGTTTCAGACTTGGATATCCACCTACTGGATCTAGGAATTGGATGGGATCCAATTGATATTAGAGATCTACCTAGTTAATTATCATACAATTTGTTGGCCAAAGTCAAGATTGTGTGTTATTTAACGGGATCCTAGCCCACTAGGAAACAAGGTTTCCCGAGTACTCAACAGAGGGTTAGAGGGTCACCGAAAAATAGTGGGAGGCAAGTATTAAATTTGCAATTTCGTTTAGTTACTTGCAATACTCATTTTAATTTTTCATCAATATAAATTAATATATTAGTTGGACTAATATTTAATATTGTTTTAAATAAACAGTTGGACTGTATTCAAACTATTTCATTTATAGTTGATTATATAATTGGATTATAGTAATCAATATATTTGAATTAACTATTTCAATTAATAGTTGATTTTATAATTGGATTATAATAATCAATATAATTGAATTTAACCAATTAAATAATAGTTGATTATATAGTTGGACTATAGTAATCATTATATTAAATAGTACCTAAAATCGTTGATTAAATAGTTGGACTATTAGAATCAAGATAATTGAAAGATTAGTGTTTAAAACTTAATCCTGGGTGAAAATGTATTTAAACGACTTTAATTTTCAAATCGGGAATAAAATCTCAGGATAGTCCTGGGTAATCGAGAAGTTACTTTATTTGATATAGTGACGTCTCGAGCCTAAACCCGAAATTGAGCAAATAGTAGAGCATGATCTTTGGAAGATTCATGTGATGATAAATTTAGTGCTTAATCCATTAAGCTTGCCGCAAAGAACTCCTTAATTTCTTATTCAGAACTAAAGATTAGATCCTTATAGTATGATAATGAAATTGAAGGATCTTCATGGATCTATCCTTAGATCTTAGAAGTACAAATTGCAATAGAAAACTCTTGGAGAGTTAATGGCTATGCTCAAGGAAACTAAGCAAAAGTTTGCAATAAGGCAAGAAGCACAAGGCGCATCTTACTTCGACATCTCAGTTGGCCAAGGCTTGGCCAAAGGCTTCTAGGGTGTGGAAAAGGGCAAAGGCAAAGTCATTATAATCTTCTAGGAAGACAAAGGACATATCCCAAGATGTCTGCCTAAACTATGGCAAATGGGGTCACTGGAAGCGTGACTGTTGTATGGACAAGGCAGACATGAAGGAATTGAAGACGGGCAAGGCTCCAACTTCAAATATGTTTATCATAAACATGTTCACTACAAGTATTAAAATTGGATTTTAGATACTAAATGTGGTACATAAATATGTGCTGATGTGCAAAATCTGCTGAGAGCAGGATACTGACTTCAGATGAGATCACTCTTTGAGTCGGAAACGGGACGAGATTCGTTGTTTTAACCGTAGAAACCTAAGTTTAGGAACTACCCTTCGGGTGTGTACTTAAATTAGGAAACTGTTAGAATGTAACTAGTTTGACTAGAAACATTATCTCTATATCAGGGTTTAACCCGTTGTGGGTATACCTTTATATTCTAGAACACTAAAGTTTTTTATTATATAAAGATGATATTGAGATAAACACATTAGATTTGAATAACAGTATTTATATTTTGAATATAAATAAATATCAAACGTATAACATGACAAACAAATAGCTCAAACTGATTTGATCAGATGAGACTTATTTGTGGCATTGTTGTCTGGGACATAATTAACAAGACTCGTATATCCACACTTTCGAGGAGTGGATACTAGGACGGATTTGATTCTATTCAAATAATGTCTACGAATCTAGTTTATTAGGCAAAGTGCCTGAAATACCTTTTACTTGGTAAAAGTGCAAATGCTGCCGATCTGTTAGCCCTTGTTCATAGTGACGTAAGTGAGCCCATAGCTAGCTAGGCTAGAGGTGGATATGAACACTTCGTAACCTTTACGGATGTGGCATCGCGTTATGGTTATGTGTTTCTATTGAAACATGAATCGGAAACTTTTGATAAATTCAAAGAGTTTCGACACGAAGTAGACAAACAGATCGGCTAAAGTATTAAACACCATGATTGGACCATGATGAAAATACTTAAGCAATAAGTTTCTCGAATACTTGAAAGAGTATAGTATTCTTTAAATGAGGACTCCTCCCAGAACACGTCAATTTGACGGTGTGTCCGAACAGAGAAACCGAACCTTGTTGGACATAGTAAGGTTAATCATGAGTCACTTGAGCTACCATTTCCTTCAAAGGATACGCATTTAATCAGTGCAAAACTTATTTTGAATAAGGTTCCATAAAATTTGTTAGACAGATTACATATTAGATATGAACAGGAAAGAAACCGGGTTTCTCATTCCTGGTGATTTGGGAATGCTAGGCATATGTTTGGATGATACCAAACTAGAACCCAAATCGAATAAGTGCCAAACTGTAGGTTATCCTAGGGAAATCAAAAGTATAGTACTTATACAACTCAAGAGAACAATGTAATTGTTGCTCGCCATGCGGTTTTCCTAAGAGGAATACCTATATGCAGTGGTAAGTGGGAGGAAAGTAAAACTCGATGAAAATCGGATTAATACTATTCCAGGCACTGATTCCTTAATGGAACACAAATGGTTCATCAAGGATGAAACTATACCAATAATCTTCGAATACAAAATAACCACGCAAGTCGGAGAGAGTCAGAAAACAACCTGGAGGTATGGGTTTCTGATCTCACCTCGTATAGATGTCAATCTTATTGAGGAACACGAACTGACTTCGTATGAGGAAGTGATACAAGGTATCGACTCTCTATTATGGAAAAGTGCCATGATGTCCGAAATGGATTCCATGTATACCAACCAAGTTTGGATACTGGTTGTTGTACCGGAAGGCATTGTGCCTATTGGTACTATATAAGTCTTCAAGGAAGACATACATGGAAGGCAACATACCAACGTACTAAGCTAAGCTTGTAGCGAAAAGGTATCGTTATCAATATTGTGTCGATTACGATGAAACCTTTTACTTGTTGTCATGGTTAAATCCATTTGGACAATGCTTGCTAATGCTGCATGTTTCATTCATGAAATATGGCAGCAGGAACGGCAAAATCGCTTTCCTTAAAAAGGAAACCTTTTGGAGGATGTTTATAATATCCTTACGGTTTTTTCGTACCAAAACGAGCAAACAAGGTTTGCAAGTTATTCGATCCATCAATGGATTGAAGCAAGCATTGCGTTCTTGGAACAATCATTTTGATGTAATCATAATGATATATGATTTAATTCAAAACGAAAATGATTCTTGTGTATATAAGGAGGTTAGTGGGAGCGCACTGATAGTGATGTCCTAATTATGATGATATACCATTTCTTGGAATTGATATTCCCATAATACAATCGGTGGTGAAAGCTTGGCTTTCAAGAAAATTCTCCGTAGAATTATTGGGAGAGACAACCTTTATTCTAGGAATAAAGATCTATTGAGATAGATCTAAAAGTTGTTAGCACTCTCTGAGAACTCATACATTGAAATAAATGTACGCGACCAGGTGTCTCATATGCTTTGAGCATATGGAGTCACAATCGGGCCAATCCAAGTGATAGTCACTGGATTGATGTTAAGAACATCCTTTAGTATCTTAGATGAACTAATGATTCTTTCTTATACTATGGAGAAGGAGAACTTGAAGTGATTGGGTTCACTGCTGCAAGTTTCCTAACCGAAAATAACGACTATAAGTCACCACAATGGTACTATAATGTTTGAATAACGGAACAGTGAGCTGGAAATCTTCCAACCAAGATACTGTTACCGAATAAACAACAAAAGCGAAATATTGTTGCAGCTGAGGCAGAAATAGAAGCCTTCTGGATTGATAATAATCCTAATCAGATTAGGACTAGTTCTGTTAGCAGCTGAGCTAGGCTACAGCACAGGCTAAACAATTAATGGTCTCATCAACGATCCAGATATATACTTGAAATATTCATCTGATTCGTTCGGATCATACATCGTGGTGATGTGATGGTCGAATAAATCGTATCAGGTGATAACCATGCAAATTCGCTGATGAAAGCATTTTCTCAGTAGAAGTTTGAGCGAACCGTACATAGTTCGGGTATAGGACACTTGAGTGATTGGCTATAGGCCAAGTGGGAGATTGTTGGACAATTATGACTCATAGCATCACTATTTGTACAGATCATGGTGTTGTTGTACAAATTAACTATGTGACAAAGGAAATTACACTTTTATCATTTGTAATTAGATTACCAAGATGTATAAATGATAAAAGGTCCATATGATTAGTTCCGGATTGAGATAATATGAGACAGTATCAATCCATGATGGTTTAATCATTGAATATCCCTAGTCAGAGTATTATCGAGATTGGACATCGATAATGCATAAAAGACTAGTATTACACTTGTGCGCGTTGTGGGAGCATAACATCATAGTTATCATATATTTGGGTATAGGATACTCATGCAAGTGTAATAGGAGGTTGTGTTTACCGATGGTACGGAAACATCTTCGCTCTAGATAGACCTCTCAGAATTCCATTGGTAGTATGACTATGTGTCTATGGAAGTTCGAATCAGGGTAGGTGTATTTGGTCTTAACCTGAGACCTGCACCGCTAATACTTGCGACAATCAATATACTTTGGTTTTGGTCGTCCAGGACTTTAACCGGTTCTGTGTACGCCTCTTCTGGGTATATTGAGAATCGTAGTGTATTGGGTGTGATCGAGATGGAAGTATCACTCCAGTCATAGTGGAGATGATGATCACGTAGGATACGGAACTGGTGCTCTTATATGCTGCAGCTATCGAGATAATATGATTAGGTCATGTTTATCCGATTATAGAGACTGGTTACCA
>SKCR01051668.1:0-15306 GCA_019454045.1 Zanthoxylum bungeanum | reverse complement strand
GACTTTGGCCAACAACCCAATGCCAATCTCGGATCTTGAGTGAGAATGACTCAATGGAAGGAAAAACACTTGATATTGAGCGAGGTTTTTCGCGTGCAATTGGCTACCAATTTATTATCTTTGTTAAGGTCTCATCATCATACACCCTTAAACATGCATTCTAAACACATAATAAAGCGCATATGAAATAAAATAATAATGATATGCGGATGGATACTTTACATTGATCCTAGATCAAATCTCTCATTTTCTCTCTCCAAAGCTAGCACATGTATTTACTTCTACCCGTTACATTACACTTCTAAAGAAACCTCATTTACATGGAGGGGAATAGGTGAGAAGAGAATACAAAGAAATAGGAGATAAGGCTGGACACGCAGGTCCAATTAATAAATTAAATTTATTACAATTTCCAAAATCGCCCCACCCGACTAATATCCATCCGATATACATTATTCATGCATCGCAACCATGTATTCATACAAGCATGTTATCAATCAATCTAATCCAATTAATTAATCTGATAATTAGTGATCATCCAATGTTCAAACAACGATTTGATTTTTGCTCGAGTCAAACTCGTTTTGCGAATAAGTACTCAAAGTACGAATTCTCGAATTAAATTAAACTACATAATTAAATCCAATTTAATACGCATTTAATTCTAATTCACTATTTAATTCCAAATTAAATATTACACTTTTATTAATGAACCTTTACGACTTAAATTCCAAATTTAATCGCAACGGGTCTCAAAGCCCGATTAACATCTAATGTTTATTTAATTAAAGTCCAATGGGCTTTTAATTAATTTCTATAAGGCGTGGGCTTTTGGTCAACTCGGGTCAAACCAAATAACCAAAAGCCAATCCGGGAGTTACCCCATAAGCCTTTAAATTAATTTTGGCCCATTAGGCCCAATTAAATAATTAAGGTCCATTAAGTCATAATTGGACTTTATGGATACGGTTTTAGGCCCAATTGGATCCAACCAAATTGCCCTAAACCTAACTTTGTACAACAAAGCCCAAAAGCCCAATCACAACCTTAAAGGCCGAATTTCCAAAAATAAGCCCAATTAATTAACTTATAAAATTCTAAATTCCATAATTAATTAACCTAAGTGTAATACACAATTAACCACCCAATTAATATTTCTAAAACATCAATTAGCATACTTAATCATGCACTTTAATGACAAATAGTGTCCAACACAATTTTAAAAAATCAAACCCATTACATGCTACTTTATTCTCGGCAATTAGGGGGTTTTTCCAATCCGATTCGGTTTCAATCCAATTGAATCCACAATCATCATTTCCCAAATCAATTCAATTCATCCAATGAATTAAAATCAAAAAACACAATGAATTTCAAATTCAATTGAATTCGGCCAAGCCACTTTAATTTGGGAAAAATGTTCCAAATCAAAATTCAATCAAATTGAACTTCAAAACAACATTACCCAATTATTTTAAGTCATCCAATGATCAAACAAACAAAATCACCAAGAAATTAGGGTTCTTAATTTCGGCCAACATAAGCAATTTGGGGAAATTTGTTCCAAATACAATTTCAACAAATTGATCCAATCAATCTTAAATTAAACATACTTTAAGCATTCTCATTCATCCAATTTCAAAAATATGCTCAAAATCAAGTTTACCCAAATTTTTCACTTTATGCCAACATAAAAAATTGGGGAAATTTGTTCCAAACACAATTTCAACAAATTGATCCAATCAATCCTTAATTAAACATACTTTAAGCATTCTAAATCATCCAATTTCATCAAACATGCTCAAAATCAAGTTTACCCAAATTTTTCACTTTATGCAACAAAAAAAATTGGGGAAATTGTTCCAAACACAATTTCTTCAAATTGATCCAATCAATCATTAATTCATCAACATTTAAGCATACTTAATCAATCAATTTAATCAAATCATGCTTCAATTGATTTTACCCAATTTGTCATGCCCATAATTTAGGGAAAATTGAATCCAATCCAATTTCATGAAATTGATCATACACAACTTCAATTCAACCTCATTCAAGCATACTTCATCAAACAATTCAACCAAATCATGCCTAAATCGAGTTTACCCAATTTTAACCCTAACTTTTTCATGCTTGATAATAGCTCAAGATACCATTGTTGAGTTCTAATATAGGTCCCAAGATCAACAAATCAAGCAAGAAAACGCATGAATACACAACATAGGAGGTGCGGAATATACTCACAATGGTCGGTTTTGATGCGAAGAAGAACACAAGCCATTTTCTTCCTCCAAGCAGTTCGGCAGTAGCTCTCCTTGACAATGGGCTGTGCGGTTTTGGGCATTTTGAACTCCTCCATACTCGGCCATTGATGAACACCATTGAAGCTCCAAGCTTCAAGCTTCAATAAGGAATTCCAAGCTCATAAATTCGTTTCCCTATCACCATAATATAACCCATGTGGTGTGCTAGCACTTATCATCTTCCTTGCTTCTCTTCTTCATTCGGTCAAACCCAGATTTTTTGAAGAACAAGAATCGGTTTCCAAAACCGTGAGGAGAAGGAAGAGGAAAAGAGAGGGAAAAGAGAAGTGCGTGAAAAAGGAGTGGAGAGAGAGAATAAAAGCTTTTACTTTTATATTTATTTGTTTTTATTAAATTGATTTTCCAAAAACCAATTAAAAACAATTACCAAAACTTTTGAATTTCAAAAAATCAAAAGCAAAAGCCAAAAAGTAAAAAGCAATAAAGCTTTCCATCACATCACATCACTTTAATAAAGTGACAACATGTCATGTCACATCACTCAAAGTAACAAGTGATTTGACAATTGATGCGACTAGCAATTTGACGCTTGACATGACTTGCGTACCGCACTCGAATTTGAAATACGAATGCGATCGCAAACACGCTCGGGCTCGGGTTCGCTAATTCCAAATTAAAGAATTTTCCGTCGCGTCGTAATTAAATGATTACGCCTAGCGAATTCACTATTCACGTCGCTAACAAATTAATGCTAAATTAATTCGTTCGCCCGAATTAAAATCTAATTTCAATTCCGCGTCGAAATCTAATTTCGCATAATATATCGAATTTATTATTTTATCGATTAATTCCAAATTAATCGTTCTCTCTCTTTAATTAATATTTTATCCCAGATAAAATATCTCCGCAATTAATCCCAGATTAATTTTCTTTCTCTAGAAATAAATCTTCTCTCTTTACTAATTAATCCCAGATTAATCACAGTGCGAGTCATACGTCATCGGTGAATCTTCAGGAAGCGACCCATGAGATCTCCGGATTTGTTGGCAGTAAATACGGTCGTCGGACTATCCGAACACGTAAGTACCTCGTACTACGTTTATACCGATTTACAAGACAAGGTTGGCTTCTAGCAAAGCGCCATGCCTACCCAATTCTCCAGAAATATTCTTACAGGAATATATAGATCTGTATCAAGGGTAGTATACCGTAGTATTGTGTACATCGGCCCAGTATCGGATAGTCACGTGCTAGGGCTGGGGCTGGATAAGTGTCTGCCCCGTCCGAAGCACATGTCGGATGTATGGTAACTAGTCTCTATAATCAGATATTCATGACCTGGTCATAATATCATGATTGGATGCGCATCACTCAAGAGCACTAGTACCGTATCATGCGTGACATCATCTCCACTATAACTGAAGTGATACTTCCGTCTTGACATCACACCCAATACACTACGACTCTCTGATAAACCCAGAAGTGGTGTACGCAGAACCGGTTAAAGCCCTGTACCACCAAGACGAAAGTCTATCGATTATCGTAAGTATTAGTGATGTAAGTCTCAGGTTAAGACCATACACACCTACCCTGATTTCGGCCTCCCATAGACACATAGTCATAATACAAATGGGATTCCGAGGGGTCTATCCAGAGCGAAGCTGTTTCTCGTACCATCGGTGAAACACAACCTCCTATCGCACTTGCATAAGTATCCAATACTTAAATATATGAGAACTATGCGGTCGTGCCCTCACAACGCGCACAAGTGCAATACTAGCCTATTCTGCATTATCGATGTCCTGTCTCGATAATACTCCGGCTAGGGATATTTAATGATTAATCCTTCGGGACTGATACTGTCTCATATCATTCTCAATCCAGGAACTAATCATAGGGACCTCTCTTCATTTATATATCTATGGTGATCTAATCACAAATAATGAGAGTGCAATTTCCTTGTCACATAATTAATTTGCTACAACAACACAATGATCTGTGCAAATAGTGACGCTATGGGTCATTTTGTCCAACATTGGGTAGGCATGGCGTTTTGCTAGAGGCTAACCTTGTCTTGTAAATCGGTAAAAATGTAGTACTTGGTACGTACGTGTTCGGATAGTCCGACGACCGTATTTACTGCCAATATATCCAGAGATCTCTTGGTCGTTTCCCGAAGATTCACCGATGACGTATGATTCGAACTTAATTAATTTGGGATTAATTGCGGAGAGACTTTATCTTGGATAAAGTACTATTTGAAGAGAGAGAAAGATTAATTTTGAATTAATCATTAAAATAATATATTCGATATATTAAACGAAATTCGATTTCGACGAAGAATTAAAATTAGATTTTAATTCGGGCAAACGATTTAATTTGGAATTAATTCGTTAGCGACGTGAATAGTAATTTTGCTAGGCACAATTATATAATTAAATTTGATTTAATTAACGTCGCGATGGAAGTTCGCTAATTCGGAATTATCGAACCCGAGCCCGGGAGTGTTTGCGGGCCCACTCGCATTTAGAATCGAGTGGGGTCCATATGTCACATCAACCATCACATCAATTGTCATTGTTTTAATTTTTGATGATGGGTTTTGGTGGAAGAGTGAATTACACTCCAAGTTTGAGTGAATTACACTCCAAGTTAGAGTGAATTACACTCCAAGTTAAAGTGATAGACCTTTGACCTTATCATATACCAATTTTGGTATTTGATTTATTATATTTTATTTTTGAAATAAATATAAAAAGGTTTTTGGTAAATCATTACAAACCACTTCATCTTCCCTCTCCTCTCAAGTGACCGAAACTGTGAAGGTTTCACAGCTCTCCATTTTCGGTTTTTTGTTGCAAAAACTTGAAGAAAATGTTTTTTGTTTGGAACTATAAAGCACATACAAGGCTAGCACCTTCAAGGGATCATACAAAGGTGTTATGGGAAACTAATTCTTGAGCTTGGAAGGATCAAAGAAAGCTTGGAGCTTCCTCACTCACCTTGGCCGAAACCCTCACTGCACAAAGGAGAAGTTTTATTTCATCAACACATCCGCATTCCAATCTTTGTGAGTATGATTCCGCCATACTTCAATATTGTTCATTCATTTATAAATATTTGTTTGCTCTTTTGATCTTGGGACATGGATTAGAATTTCCAACACAGAGAATCGCCACTCTCTCGGATAATATTTTCTTATGAGAGTAGTATTCCAGTTCACGGGTTGATATGTGTGATCAGTGCTTTAGACTGTGGCCGCAGCGGAAGAATCATGTGAGATTCTTGGGTTAGCACAATTCAAGACACTATCAACATCATACCTTTGACTTTATGAGTAGACACTTTCCATTCCCTAGATTAAACGGTGGGGATACAGTGAGGCGATGGACCGTATCATATGTAAATCTTATACAGAATGGGTATATATCTTTCCTTCTCATTTGGGGGCATTGGCATGTTGCTAGATGTCAACCTTGGTCATTGAATCGAACGACTATCTGATCAGAGGATAATTTATGTTCGATTAAATTATCACGATTCATTTCATGTCCAACTTGAGGGGAACCCAAAAGGTCACACACAACAAAGTCGAAATCCATGGTTAACAGTGCACAGTACAAATTTAACAACATATATGATTGTTGTAGGAATTGTTCATAAATGGTTCAATGTGTTTAATTATTGAACAGATCATTTATGAGGTTCCATAGTGGGTTAGGGATTGGTGAATGACGATAGGGGCACTTTGGGAATTGGAATAAATAAATAAATTTAAAAAAATGTGAATAGTAATATGAATAGTAATTTTTTTATTTGTTATTTGTTTTGAATTCCAATTCGGCCCAAACTCCTATTAGGGTTTTTGTAGGAAACGCTTTCCTCGCACATCGGAAGCGATTAGGCACACGAATCGACCTTAAAAAATTTTTTGTCTTCCCATCCTTAAAGCCGAATGGAACCAGCACTTATACTGAAGTTTTGCTTCTGTTTCGGACAAGATCTCAGCCCCGAAATGCGCGTGAAACAATCCCTGAACAGCCCCCGAACTGCAGTGAATTATTGGACTGTTTTACACCCGTTACACACGCGAACTGCACCCAAACCAACCCCTGATTTGTGTGACCTGCTGTAGCGTTTTAGGTCTGATTTTTCCACTCAAAAACAATCCTAACTCAGCCCCAAAAAGTCCCCAAGGTGTTTCCCAAAACCAGAGTTTAAACGAAACAAATTGAGTCCCGAATCAACCAAGTGATTCACGGCAATGGGCAGTAAAATTGTCCCAATGTCGTGAGATGGAGATGAAAAGAATAATATGTTCAACGCCACAAGATCTTCCGAGCTATAAATCATTACCAATGGAAAGTAGTGTGGGCTACACACACAAACAAATCCATAATTGTTTTAGAGATTTAATCACACATTTTTAATATTTTTCTTATTCTTGTTCTTCGAAATTGTTTCTCAACTTTTGAGAGAATTGTGAAGAAGAAGAAGGTGGCTAGGGTTTGGAATGAGAGCACTACTCAAAATAAAATCAAGTTTTCCTTTTATACTTAGGTCAATTTTGTTTCACTCAAACAAAACAACCAATCCCCTCCCTAAGGTAGAATTCGGCCAAGGCTAGGATTTTTGGATTAAATTTTATTTCCAAAATAAACAAATCATATTCCTTATACACCAAGGAATTCGGCCAAGGCTAGGATTTTTTATTAAATTTTGTTTCCAAAATAAACAAATCATATTCCTTATACATCAAGGAATTCGGCCATGCCCTTTATTTCTTCATTAATTTTGTAACAATATTATTTACTTTCCTTAAAGTAAATATATGTTACAAATTAAATATATGATTAATATTTTGAAAGTCATTACTTCCAAAATTAAATCAAGGGTTTCCAAAACCCATAATATAGAAATTACAATCTTAGCCTTATTAAATTATATCATATATATCATTCAATATTTTATATTTAATAATTATCATATAATTATTAATACCATACATTAACTTTTAATGTATAGTTTCAAGTGTGACATAATTAATATTATTAATCATATTAATAATTTTTATTCTTTTGTGAGTATATAATTAGACTATCCAATTATATTAAATATGCTATAGTAAATCGAGCTAGCACGGGGACCAAATGGACCCACGGTTCCGAGCTCCAATAATCCTGAAATATTAATTATGCTCTTAATTAGATATTTCGAATTATTAACTCCGGGTTATTCCACTAAAAACACGAAGTTGCACTCTCGTTGCCGCAGATGAAATATTAAGTCGAACTAAGTCGTTGTCCATCGATATAGTCATTACATACGAATTAATCCTTCACGAGTATCTTGTAATTAGAGCCGGGTCATAATGTTCGTTATACCCATCTAATTATTTTTACCTTAAGTACCATTGATTCTCTAATGAACGATTTATTCATAACTATTATGAATATTAATCTTTCTGTTCGTAATAGAAAGACTTGAGCGCTCAAATCGTTCAAGTACCGAATCAACCCTTAAGAAAGATACTCATCTACTTCTCGCAAGAAGGGGTGAACTCCATGTCTATGTAAAACATTCCCAGCTACAAAACAAATTGTGCCCCCAAAGTACGTAGCTATTGGTCGGGACTGCTACACCAACCTCACCTTTGTAAATCAAAGGACACAGCCTGCCATGCAGGAGTTCGTAGTACACTCAGGATTAAGATCAATCCATATATGACCATCAAGTAGATTGAAATGACTTTCTTTGCTTAACGGATATTATAAGAATGTCATTTCTATCTGGGTCCAGTCCTATATGATCGCATCATAGAAGGTGCCTCAATTCTCATGTCTCTACATGGACGATCCGGATTAAGATCGCCATACAAATATAGAATGGACCGCAGCTATAGATAAACCACAAACAAAGTACCCGCTTTGTTTGCTCTCTATGGACTATTTAAGATTACTAACTTCAGACTTAAATCCTCTGGTGTATGACACTCATACACTAAGTCTGAAGGTACATAAGTAATCTACGGTATTTGCGAAGATATATAATATGCGAAAAATAAACAAACAATTTGATAAATGAATAATACATCGTTTTATTTCAAAACACATGAAACCGTTTACATCACATGTAGCTCTAGGGCATACATCCCAACAGTTTTATAATCTCATTAAACCACTAAATTAAGATCCAATGGCTAATATTAAATTAGCATTTATCCCACATCAGATTCTTAATTAATTTTGTTATCTTTGGCCACCTATATAAACCCAAAGAATTCTTCATAAATTTTTGCACCAAACTATTCATATATTGGGTTTATATAAGTGACCAACTCTAAAGTTTAAGAGTAAGGCATTGATTTTGAGGATCCTTAAGTCTTGCTGACTAGAGGAACCTCGAGTTAAAAGTTTTGAGGTATTTTCCTAGGCTAACACCAATGGCAAAATACCCGTGCACTCAAGGCGTAGTCTTGCCGTTGAGTTTTGGATTTGGTGTGTGCACCTTTGGAGGCCACACACTTGGGTGGCTCTTTGGAACGTGGAAGAGCTTGCTGAGTTCGAGAAAAGCTTGTAGATTGGAGGGAGGACTGGAGGAGTCTTCTGTTCAAGTAAGTCATTTTCTTTCTTTATTTTTAATTAGAGTTCTTATGAGTTATTATGCTTAGAATATATAGTAACATGCCTAGGCTTGTAGAATAATCAAAACAAATGAGTCTTAGGCAAAGGGATAGCGGCATCATAATTTGATTTATTAAATTTTCTGCTGCGCACTCGCGGCCGCTTCCCAACAGTGGTATCAGCGCGTAGTTTTTGTTTTGATTAGTTCTCTCTCATTTGAACTCGAAATTGGGTGTGTAAAAGCTCTTTGGAAAGCTAACACCCTGAACTTAATTTTAGGCACAAGTTTTGCATGATTTGGTTAAGAGTTGAATTGTGTAATTGCATTTAAAATTCACGCATCTGTAAAAAAATGTGAATAGTAAATTTATTTGATTAAAATAAAATGCAATATCATAATTAAATATTAATCAAAGTTATTTAATGGCTAAAATAATTCCAACATATTAAAACTCATATGCTTGATGATGTTGGACAAAATGACCCATAGCATCACTATTTGCACAGATCATTGTGTTGTTGTAGCAAATTAACTATGTGACAAGGAAATTGCACTCTCATCATTTGTGATTAGATCACCATAAATATATATAAATGAAGGGAGGTCCCTATGATTAGTTCCTGGACTGAGAATTATATGAGACAGTATCAGTCCCCGAAGGATTAATCATTAAATATCCCTAGCCGTAGTATTATCGAGACTGGACATCGATAATGCGGAATAGGCTAGTATTGCACTTGTGTGCGTTGTGAGGGCACAACGACATTGTTCTCATATATATAAGTATTGGATACTTATGCAAGTGCGATAGGAGGTCGTGTTTCACCGATGGTACGGGAAACACCTTCGCTCTGGATAGACCCCTCGGAATCCCATTGGTATTATGACTATGTGTCTATGGGAGGCCGAAATCAAGGTAGGTGTGTATAGTCTTAACCTGAGACTTACATCGCTAATACTTACGATAATCGATAAACTTTGGTCTTGGTGGTACAAGCTTTATCCGGTTCTGCGTACACCACTTCTGGGTTTATCAGAGAGTCGTAGTGTATTGGGTGTGATGTCGAGACGGAAGTGTCACTTCAGTCATTATGGAGATGATGTCACGCAGGATACGGTACTAGTGCTCTTGAGTGTTGCGCAACCAATCGGGATATTGTGACCAGGTCATAACTATCCGATTATAGAGACTATATTACCAGACATCCGATATGTGCTTCGGACGGGGCAGACACTTATCCAGCCCCAGCCCTAGCACGTGACTATCCGATACTGGGCCGATATGCACAATACATTAGTATACTACGCTTGATACAGATCTTTGATATTCTTAAATGGATATGTCCGGAGAATTGGGTAGACTTGGTGCTTTGCTAGGAGTCGACCTTGTCTCGTAAATCGGTAGAACGTAGTACTTGGTACGTACGTGATTCGGATACTCCGACGACCGTATTTACTGCCAGCTAATCCGGGGATATCATGGGTCGCTTCCCGATAATCCACCGATGACGCACAACTCGCACTCTTGAATAATCTGGGATTATATAGAAGAGAGAGAAAATTAATCTAGGATTAATTACGGAGATATTTTATCTAGGATAAAATATCGTCAAGAGAGAGATAACGATTAATTTGGAATTAATCGATTAAATTAATATATTCGATATATTAAATGAAATTAGATTTCGATGCGGAATTAAAATTAGATTTTAATTCGGGCGAACGAATTAATTTAGAATTAATTCGTTAGCGACGTGAATAGTGAATTCGCTAGGCGTAATCATTTAATTACGACGCGACGGAAAAATCATTAATTTGGAATTAACGAACCCGAGCCCGGGTGTGATTGCGAGCGCATTCGTATTTCAAATTCGAGTGCGGCGATGCAAGTCGCATCAAGCGTCAAAGACATGTCAATTTATTAAATTTGATATGACTTAAAGTTGACATAAAGTGTAAAAAGCATTTTGGAGGGAAAACTTTATGCTTTTGGCTCCAACTTTTTGCTTGATTTTGAATTAAAGCAAAAGGTAAATCATTTTATATTTTTGGAAAATATAAAGGTAAAGCTTTTACACCTTTTGGAACAAGTCAACACATTTCTATCTCTCCATTTTTCTTTCTCTTCTCTCACGCACAAAACAGAACAAAAATGGACTGGTTCAGAACCAGAAATGGCGTGACACTAAGTGGAAGCAAGAGTGGGTTTTCATGGTGAAAATTCAAGTGCTAGCACACTTACGAGTCTTGCGAAGGTGGTAGGGAGGTTCACCCATGAGCCGGGATCCATCCGACGAAGTTAGGAGCTTCATTTCGCAGCTCAAAAACAGAAGACAGAAGGCAGTGAACTGCATGCAGTGGCGCAAACCAGTGAGCATTTTGTGCTTTGTTTGTTGCCGATTCGACTCAACCAACCGATGTAAGTATTCCGCTATCTTCGTTGGTGTATTCACGCATTGTTTTCATGTCTTGTTTGATCTTGGGACCTAGATAATAACCGTCAATGGCAGCAAGAGCTATAGGTTCAAGCATGAAATTTTAGGGCTTAAAATTTGGGTGAATGTTTGTTGAGCATGATTTGAATAAATTGATTGTTTAAGTATGCTTATAACATGTTTAATTTCATTTTGGTTGGACCAATTTGTTGAAAAATGATTTGGAATTATTTTCCCCAAATTGATGACCTTGGCCGAATGTGAATGTAAAATTGGGTATTTTGATTTTGAGCATGATTTGGTTAAATTGATTAATTGAGCATGTTTAAATGATCTTTAATTGAAGTTGGATTGGATCTGTTGGACAAAATGACCCATAGCGTCACTATTTGCACAGATCATTGTGTTGTTGTAGCAAATTAACTATGTAACAAGGAAATTGCACTCTCGTCATTTGTGATTAGATCACCTTAGATATATAAATGAAGAGAGGTCCCTATGATTAGTTCCTGGATTGAGATGATATGAGACAGTATCAGTCCACGAAGGATTAATCATTAAATATCCCTAGCCGTAGTATTATTGAGACTGGACATCGATAATGCGGAATAGGCTAGTATTGCACTTGTGCGCGTTGTGAGGGCACAACGGCATAGTTCTCATATATATAAGTATTGGATACTTATGCAAGTGCGATAGGAGGTTGTGTTTCACCGATGGTACGGGAAACAGCTTCGCTCTGGATAGACCCTTCGGAATCCCATTGGTATTATGACTAGGTGTCTATGGGAGGCCGAAATCAAGGTAGGTGTGTATAGTCTTAACCTGAGACTTACATCGCTAATACTTACGACAATCGGTAAACTTTGGTTTTGGTGGTGGGGGATCTTAACTGGTTCTGTGTTCACCTCTTCTGGGTTTATCAGGAATCGTAGTGTATTGGATGTGATGTCGAGATGGAAGTATCACTCCAGTCATAATGGAGATGATGTCACGCAGGATACGGTATTAGTGCTCTTAAAGTGATGCGCATCCAATCGTGATATTATGACCAGGTCATGAATATCCGATTATAGAGACTAGTTACCAGACATCCGATATGTGTTTCGGACGGGGCAGACACTTATCCAGCCCCAGCCCTAGCACGTGATTATCCGATACTGGGGCAATATGCACAATACTATTGTATACTACGCTTGATACAGATCTAGATATTCTTTGATGAATATGTTCGGAGAACCTGGGAAGACTTGGTGCTTTGCTAGGAGTCGACCTTGTCTCGTAAATCGGTAGAACGTAGTACTTGGTACGTACGTGATTCGGATACTCCGACGACTGTATTTACTGCCAGATTATCCGGGGATCTCATGGGTCGCTTCCCGATAATCCACCGATGACGCACAACTCGCACTCTTGTATAATCTGGGATTATAATAGAATAGAGAGAAAATTAATCTAGGATTAATAACGGAGATATTTTATCCGGGATAAAATGTCGTCTAAAGAGAGAGAACGATTAATTTGGAATTAATCGATGAATTAATATATTCGATATATTAAACGAAATTAGATTTCGACGCGGAATTAAAATTAGATTTTAATTCGGGCAAACGAGTTAATTCAGAATTAATTCGTTAGCGACGTAAATAATAATTTCGCCAGGCACAGTTATTTATTTAAATTCGATTGAATTAACGTCGCGACGTAAGCTCGGTATTTCGGAAATATCGAACCCGAACGCGTGAGTGCACGTGGGCCCACTTTCATTTGGAAACGTGTGGGGCCCACATGACACATGTCATTCTAATGCATTGCATGTAGATAGTGTACAATGCACTCAATGTCATTGCATGGAAATTGAGTGTTTGACACTCTAAGCCATTGCATGTGTTGTGTCATAAATTTATTATTAATTTAATAAATTAAGGCATAAATATAAATTGATTTTTGGTAAATCATTTTAAATCACAACACAATTCAATCTCTCTCAAATTCTCTCTTCTCTCTCACGCCAAAACAACATGAGCACTGTTTTTGACTGGTTTTGGGCGTGACTTTGGGAAGCAAGGGTTGGGTTTTCATGGTGAAAACCGCAAGTGCTAGCACACTACGAGTCTTGCGAAGGTGGTAGGGAGGTTCCCCCATGAGACGGGATCCATCCGACGAAGATTGGAGCTCCGTTTCTTCACTCAATTTTCTGTTTTTGTAGGACAGTGGACTGTTGCAGTGATGAGATCAATGCAGTGCGTTTTTGGGCTTGAATCATCTCCAAATCGACTCAACCGATCAATGTGAGTATTCCGCTACCTCCGTTGATGTGTTCACACATAATTTCATGTCTTGTTTGACCTTGGGACCTTATAGAAAACCAACAATGGTATCAGAGCTAAAGTTGCAAGCATGAAATTTGTAGGGTTTAAAATTTGGGTAAATGTGATTTGAGCATGATTTGAATGAATTGTTTGTTTGAGTATGCTTATAACATGTTTAAATTCATTTTGGTTGGACTAATTTGATGAAAAATGATTTGGAATTATTTTCCCAAAAATGGATATGTTGGCCGAATGGTTTGGTGATTTTTTGGATCTTGGATTTTGATTTTTGATTCATTTGATGAGTTAGAATCGATTAGGTTGACGTTAATTGAATCGAATTGGATTGGATTTCGAATTGGACAAAAACCCCAAATTCCTTACCTTGGCCGAATGTGTCATTGCCCTAATGTCTTGGTAATTTTTTGGTTTTGTGACATTGGATGTGTATGAAATCAAATCGGATGTTGATTGATGTCGATTGTAGGTTCGATTGGATCGAAACCGAATTGGACACAAAATCCCTCCTTGGCCGAGAGAGCATGAAAGCATGTAAATGGGTTTGATTTTTCATTATGTGTGTTTGACATGTAATAATGAATTAAGTATGATTAATTGGACTAATTTGGTGTTTTTAAAAATATTGATTTAGTCGATTAATCATGTAATGCACTTTAGGTAATTAAATTGCGTAATTGGATTAGTGTAATTTAATTATTTAGGCTTAAATTGGATTTGGGCTTGAATTGTTGTATTTGGACCTTTTGGGCTTGATTTATCAAGTTTGGTTTAGGCCAAGTGGATTGGATCCAATTGGGCCCAAAACCTTAACCATAAAGCCCAATTGCGACTTATGAACCTTTAATGTTTAATTGGGCCTAATGGGCCGAAATTGATTTCTAAGGTATTTTGGGTGATTCCACTATTGGGCTTTGGTTGCCGAAGCCCATGCCTAAAGAAATTAATTGAAGCCCATTAGACTTAAATTAAATTGACGTTGGACGTTAATCGGACTTTGAGTCCCGTTACGATTAAATTTGGAATTTAAATCGTAAAAGGTTTATTAAATATAAAGTGCAATATTTAATTTGGAATTGAATAATGAATTAGTATTAAATACATGTTAAATTTGATTTAATGATGTAGTTTAATTTAATTCATGAATTCGTACTTTGAGTACTTATTCGCAAAAACGAGTTTGACTCGATCAAAATCAAATCGTTGTTTGAACATTGGATGATCACTTAATTATCAGATTAATTAATTTGATTAGATTGATTGATAGCATGCTTGTGTGTGTGAATACATGGTTGTGTTGAATGAATAATGTATATCAGATGGATATTAGATGGGTGGGCAATTTTGGAAATTGTAATAAATTCGATTTATTAAATTGGACCTGCGTGTCCAGCCTTATCACCTTCTTTCTCTTTGTATTCTCTTCTCACCTATTCCCCTCTATGTATATGAGGTTTATTTAGAAGTGTAGTGTAACGGGTAGAAGTAGTACAAGTGCTAGCTTGAGTGAGAAAGGGAGAGATTTGATCTAGGATCAATGTGTTAAGTATCCATCCGCATATCATTATTATTTTATTTCATACTGTTGGTTTCTATAATATGTCCCAAACAAAGTTAAGCATGTGAAATACTATAAAGAATATATATATAAAC
>SKCR01051667.1:0-15245 GCA_019454045.1 Zanthoxylum bungeanum | reverse complement strand
AAAATTTTTGGTATTTGATTTTATTTTGGAAATAAAATACAAATATAAGAAAAAACCATTTGCCTTTTCTCTCTCATGCTTCACGGTTTCACATAAAAAATGCTCTCCCTCCCTTTTCTCTTTCTCTCCTTCACGGTTTTGGCAACAGTCTTCTTCTTCTTCTTGTTCTGTTTTCTGCCGAGTAAATAGAGAAGCAAGGTGACGTTTTTGTTGCAAAACTGAGTGCTAGCACACTTTGAGTAATACATAGGTGATAGGGAAGTGTCTTCATGAGCTTGGAAGCTTGAAGCTTGGAGCTTCAATGGATCTCATCAATGGCCGAACATGGAGGAAGCCGAACCTGCCCCACCGTGCGTCCACAGCAGTTCACAGGACCAAAACCGAGCAACATGCAGTGCGAAAATGCACCTTGTTCTTCATTCATCAAAACCGAAATTCAATGTGAGTATATTCCGCACCTCCTTTGATGTGTTCATATGCGGTTTTTATGCATGATTTGTGATCCTTGGGACCTTGAATTGAACTCTTACAAACAGCCGGAAGGTTTCACGTCCAGCGAAACCTCGGGTATGGTATGTAAGCTTAAGAAGTCCATTTATGGACTTAAACAAGCTTCAGGAAGTTGGAATCTTCGATTCGATGAGATTATTAGATCGTCTTGTTTTCTCAAGAATTCGGAAGAATCCTGTATGTATCAGAAGGCCAGTGGGAGCATGGTCGTATTTTTAGTCCTATATGTTGATGACATCCTAATCATTGGGAATGATTTAGGTATGTTACAAAGCGTCAAAGCGTACCTCTGTAAGAATTTCTCCATGAAGGACCTGGGAGAAGCTTCTATGTTTTAGGGATAAAACTCTATAGAGATAGAAAAAGGAGGCTGATTGGGTTATCCCAATCAACGTACGTAGATAAGATCTTGGAACGGTATAGCTTTGGTAACTGTAAGACAGCAAACATACTGTTCAGACATGGGATTCATCTTTCTAAGAAGATGTGTCCACAAACAGAAGATGAGAAGGTTAGAATGTCTAACCAACCTTATGCTTCGTGTTTGGGTAGCATAATGTATGCCATGTTATGTACGAGGCCTGATATCAGTTTCGCTGTTAGCGTAACCAGTCGATATCAGTCCAATCCAGGTAATGACCATTGGATGGCCATTAAACATATCCTAAAGTATCTTAAAGGTACTAAGGATAAGTTGATTATATATGGAGGAAACGAACTGCAGGTTAATGGGTATACAGACTCCGATTTCCAATCGGATCCCGATGATAGAAAGTCTACATCTGGATTTGTCTTTACCCTTAACGGAGGTGCAGTTTGTTGGAAGAGTTCCAAACAGGGATCGACAGCTGATTCCACCACTGAGGCGGAATATATTGCAGCTTCTGAAGCTGCAAAGGAGGCTGTGTGGATAAAGAACTTTATCACAGAATTGGGAGTTGTCCCAAGTATCGAGAATGCGATTCCGTTATACTGTGATAATACTGGAGCCATTGCGCAAGCAAAGGAACCGAGGGCGCATCAGAAGTCGAAGCATGTAGAACGCAAGTACCACATCATTCGAGAGATCGTGTCGCGAGGGGATATTGTCGTGTGTAAGGTACCGAGTGAAGATAATGTAGCAGACCCGCTGACGAATGCCATACCTCCGAAGTTGTTTGATAAACACGTGGAGTCGATGGGTATTAGATACAATCGATATTGGCACTAGAGCAAGTGGGAGATTTTGTTGGGGTTGGTGCTCAGAGCGCCAATTCCCGGTTGTATTTATGTTAAATACTTCTGTAAAACATTATTATTATGAATAATATATGCAGTTTCTATAATATAATCTATCTTTCTATGTGGTAAAGACGTAATGACCCTAGAATGATTAGTCATGATACAGTTGCAAAAGCGTCGCAACGGACATTGAGTAGTATCATGACGTTGTCATTCTCAGACAGTTCCTGGTCAAGGTTTACACTACTTGGTCAGTATAGTAAACCCGTTGAGACCGGTACATGTCGTATACAGGAATATATGATTCCAATGGTTTCTCAATGAACCATAAGTCTTGGAGACTAGTATAGACGTGTAGGTGTTTATAGCGGATAAACATTGAACGACTCACAGAAGATTCTTAATGGATGGTACACCAGCGTCAATAAGAATCTTCTTGGGTTGAGTAGCACTTGTGATTCTTAGACTTGAGATGCCATTGTGGGCACATGAGACATCTTCTACACTTTGACGGCAGTCACGTCACCGATCTATTTAGATCAGACCTCCGCCTGTTCGTTGGGTGTAGATAGATCCTCAGGGTATCCTATGTGTATCAAGATAGGATCCGTAAGTTCTGTGTATCAGAGCATAGGTAGTCCATATGATTAGCAATCAGATAAAATCATGGGCCCGTGGTAAGTTTAGAAGCTAGTTCTAAACATTCTTTTTGAGATTGCTAATGGAATAGTCGACTGGATATCCCGATAGAGATTTGACGTTTACATCTATATCTCTGGGATTTATCCGGATACCTGTGACGGAGGAATTATACATTTGCCATGACCTCGACCTGTATGGTTCAGCGAGATTATCCCTGATCGTCATAATCTACGGGTGGATAGATTATGTACACGAAATTTGATTTCGTGACGGATATACCTGAACCTAGAGAGTCTCAATAATGAAACATACTCGTTGAGCACTAGAGCAACATAAATAAATAATATTGATTATTTATAAAGTCGTTTAATGGTTAAACGCAAGATACATGCTAAAGAGACTAGATAGTCATTTCCTTAATTATTGTGTATTTACATTTAATACTTGATTAATTTAAATACACATTAATTAATAGTCAAAATGAGTTATTTGACTTATTTCCTAAATGAATATATGTTTTTAATATTTAATGTAAATATTATACATATATTTAATATATTTGTATTTGATTAATTAATTAATTATTTAATTGTTAAATGATTAAATTAATTAAAATATAAATATCTTATGTTAGGATAATTAAAGTTAATGATGTTAGTTGCATTTGTTGACCAAAATAAATATCTAATAAAGTTGTTTATAAGATATTTGTGCAAGTTGACCAAATGATAATTGAAATGAAATTGAAATTAATTTCCTTGTTTTTGTCTTAACCATTTTCGGCCAAAGGCCAAATGAAACAAGTATAAATTGATTTTCATTTCATGATACATTTAACCTAATACACTTTATCAAAATAAACTCCATTGAAAGAAGCTAAAGGAAGTTTGTGAGAAGAAAGGCTAAAACATCAAAAGCTTGGATTTTTAGTAAGTTTTTCAAAGTTGCTATTAGTAAGGAATATGTTCCTTAGGTTCTAGGCTTTCATATATGATATTCTTAGGATGTTTCTTTCTTTGTTTCTTGTGGTTTTTTGATGATGGAAGTTTTGGAGAATTGTGAAGCATGTGTAATGAAGGAAGTGTTGTGACTATTGTAGTTGTAACTATTCTTTTAAGGTTTTTGGAAACCATGTTGCTAATCTAGAGTTTTTGACCCACTCTTAAATGACCTAGATTTGATCTTGAGTTGTTTCATTGTGTTTAGACTTGAATTGGATGGAAGAATGATGATTGAAGTAATTGATTTAATGTAAATGGCCTAATTTGTCCAATTTGTGGAAATTGAAAAATTAGGGTTCTTAACTAATTCCAAATTTGGGGCTTTTCATATATTTTGTGTATTTGTGTGTGTATATGATGCATATAAAGTTTCATGATCATTGGATTACATCTTGATGTGTTTTGATGCATGAAATGACAAAAGGCACAAATTGCCCCTCCTTTGGTGCTCTCAGCTTTGTGTGCAAAAATTGGGGATTTTGTTTTCTTTGGTGTTTTGATGTTTTGAACATGCTAAGTTCATCTTAGAAATGATTTAGAATCATTCAAAATTGATTGGATCAATTTCGGACTAAAATGGACAAAAATACAAAGCAAGGGTATTTCGGTAAATTCACCTAAAAATGTATTTTCATAATTTGATTATTGGAATATTAAATAAATATGTTTATTTAATTTATCCGAGAAAAAGTTTTGAAATCTGAAAATCGGATTTTCACCGATTCCGCTGCGTTGCCGGATTCACCCCCTAAATAACCCCTTCACTCCTGAGACACCTCAAGAAGTTGAGTAAATGAGATATATCTCATATGCCTCAGCAGTTGGTAGTCTCATGTATGCAATGTTATGCACTAGACCAGACATCTTCTTTGCAGTGGGAGTACTCAGTAGGTTTCAGCCTAGCCTAGGATTAGATCATTGGGTGGCTGTGAAATATATTTTCAAGTATCTTAAGAGAACGAGAAATTATATGCTTGTATATTTGATGAGTGATAAATAAATCACTATTTCCCACTCCATTGACTTAATATTTTGTATATTTTCTTGATTTTTGTGAATATTTTGATTTGTTTTGTGGTATTTTTTAGATACATAAAATAACAGGACTCTCTGGAGGTAATTCTGGGCCAAAATAGCGGAAAATGGACAAAAAGGTCAAAAATGTAAATTTCCTGCTAAAATGCACCGTTTGCTAAAATATGCCGTGCTAAAATAAGTCGCCTGCTAACGTGCGCCTGAGACTGCTAATATACGCCGAACACGTGGACCAATCAGAGAAGTTTTGCTATCATGTGCCATTGCTAACATCCCACGCACACACCATCTTTTGACACAACAAAACAGCACCTCAACCCTCACAAGCGCAGCAACACACGCACTACCTAACCGATTCAAACATCAAAAAATTAAGCCTTTACCGAGAATAAATCATCCCTAAAACAGTCCCAAAAACTGACCCTAAAACAATCCCCGAACCAACCAATAACAGCAGCAAAATAACCATAATAACAGCCCCCGAAACAACCCTAAAGCAGTGACAAAAACCAGCAAGTAAACTGCCCCCAAAACAGTAGCGAAACAAAGTGAAAACAGTAGCCCAAAATGCGAAACAACGAAGGAAAACGTTGAACCAGTGAACCGGAAGAGTTGCGCAGCATCAACCCTTCCGAAAACCGCATACCGTACTTTCGAGAGACGACTAAAAAGGTTAGACCTGAGGGCACCTTATTTATTTATTATCCTTTATTTTCATTTATTTTAGTACTTTATTTCATATGAGTATTGTGGATTGATGCATGATGTGATTTCCGGATGAACGGAATATGTGTTCTCTCTAGTGGTATATCGAATGGAAACCCAGACGTAAATTCCGTAGCCGAATCTGAATGGACGGTATTGCGGTTTGCACTCAGGATACAATGCCATGTACCACTTGAGAGATTCACATGTTTCATTTCATCCAATCTCGCGTTTTAAGCATGATTTAGTCATTAGTATGTTATTTCTTTACGTATGATTTAGTTATTTGATTTCGCATTAGGAATTTAATTTGCATTTATGTTTAAGTTGTTATGTATTGATATTGTCGTGTTCATTTATTTGATGTGTTTATGTACTTGCGTGCTTGCCGTTATGATGACTTACTTTTAAAGCATGCAAACTTAGATATAAGATTTCTTTCATGCATGCGAACTTACAAATATAATACTCTTGGAAATATATGTTGCATAGATTCGATTAAATTATTGCACAAATCATTTCATTACAACTGGCATAAGTAAGGGACCATTTCGAACCCAACGGTTTGAGGTCTTCCCTTGCAAGGGGTGAGTGCGGCCTTAAATCTTTCTCCCAGTTCACACTGGGTGGCGACTCCATGTTATTTCTCCGGTTTAGTTCCCATATGGGCTACTCCGTACTCCCGATCGGGCCACGAGCCCGGAACAACGTTGTCGATTTATGTGTCCTACAGTCTAGTGACTCCACTGGGGAATAGTCAAGAATTGACATTTTTGTTGGATTTATTTCGCTTGTTTAGCTTCGGGTTCGCTTGTTGGATTTCTATTTTAAAATTTAACCTTGGCCCAAAACCCCCGCAAACCACTTATCCTTGGCCCAAACCCTTGCAATCTACACCTAGCCCACAAAGCCAACCCCGCACGCCCACCAAGCCAAACCCACACGTCCAAAGGCACAAAATCCCTCCCAAAAATAACAAATCACCTACCTAAATAAAACAAATCAAATAAAATCAAATGTATCATCTTCCTAATCAAGCCAAATCATGTCCCTAATGAACTAGATACTTTTCTTGTGAGATACTAATTAGGAGATGTCACCATTGGTTGCATGATTCCTTTCCTATTCACACAAGGGGAACCCTAGCCTTTTTCTATAAAAAGAGGCACAAACTCAACCCTTGATTCCCCTAGTCCATTGACGCCTAAAGCCTCTCAAATTACTCTCCATTGCCGCAACTCATCACCTCCCTATAGCTCTCAAACTGCCGCACTTCATCAACCAAAACTGCACTGAAAACAATAAAGCCTAAAAACCTTGAAACCATTCACGGCCTTTTCCCCACTCACTCAGCACGTTCACGTCCCTCAGCCAGTCATTCACGTCAACAGAAAAAAAATAAAACCCTTGCACCAGCGATCACACGACACCACACAATAGTCATAAACCCTAAATACTCACGTGGCCACTTTATTCTATCCACACTCGACTCTATCATTCATTGACACAGCCACATTCAACACCTCTCACAGCCATATGAGACACGTCCCAGGCTACAATCTGCACCCCCTATCAAAACAAACACGTCTCCTCACTAAGCACAAATGCTGCTTCTTCACAGCCCACTCACACATCACATTTTGACACAACAAACCAGCCCCTCAACCCTCACAAGTGCAGAAACACACGCACTACCTGACCGATTCAAACATTAACAAATTAAGCCTTTAACCGAGAAAAAATCATCCCTAAAACAGACGCAAAAACTAACCCTAAAATAGTCATTGAACCAACCCCAAAATAGCAGCAAAATAACCTCAAAAACAGCCCCCGAAACAACCCTAAAGCAGTGACCAAAACCAGCAAGCAAACTACCCCTAAAACAGCAGCGAAACAGAGTGAAAACAGTAGCCCAAAATGCGAAATAGCGAAGGAAAACATTGAACCAGTGAACCAGAAGAGTTGCGGAGCATCAACCCTTCAGACAACCGCATACCGCCCTTTCGAGTGACGACTAAAAAGGTTAGACCTGAGGGCATCTTCTTTATTTATTATCCTTTATTTTCATTTATTTTAGTACTTTATTTCATATGAGTATTGTGGATTGATGCATGATGTGATTTCCGGATGAACGGAATATGTGTTCTCTCTAGTGGTATATCGAATGGAAACCCAGACGTAAATTCCGTAGCCGAATCTGAATGGACGGTATTGCGGTTTGCACTCAGGATACAATGCCATGTACCACTTGAGAGATTCACATGTTTCATTTCATCCAATCTCGCGTTTTAAGCATGATTTAGTCATTAGTATGTTATTTCTTTACGCATGATTTAGTTATTTGATTTCGCAATAGGAATTTAATTTGCGTTTATGTTTAAGTTGTTATGTATTTATATTGTCGTGTTCATTTATTTGATGTGTTTATGTACTTGCGTGCTTGCCGTTATGATGACTTACTTTTAAAGCATGCAAACTTAGATATAAGATTTCTTTCATGCATGCGAACTTACAAATATAATACTCTTGGAAATATATGTTGCATAGATTCGATTAAATTATTGCACAAATCATTTCATTACAAGTGGCATAAGTAAGGGACCATTTCGAACCCAACGGTTTGAGGTCTTCCCTTGCAAGGGGTGAGTGCGGCCTTAAATCTTTCTCCCAGTTCACACTGGGTGGCGACTCCATGTTATTTCTCCGGTTTAGTTCCCATGTGGGCTACTCCGTACTATCGATCGGGCCACGAGCCTGGAACAACGTTGTCGATTTATGTGTCCTACAGTCTAGCGACTCCACTGGGGAAAAGTAAAGAATTGACATTTTTGTTGGATTTATTTCGCTTGTTTAGCTTCGAATTCGCTTGTTGGATTTCTATTTTAAAATTTAACCTTGGCCCAAAACCCCCGCAAACCACTTATCCTTGGCCCAAACCCTTGCAATCTACACCTAGCCCACAAAGCCAACCCCGCACGCCCAGTAATCCAAACCCACACGCCCAAAGGCACAAAATCCCTCCCAAAAATAACAAATCACCTACCTAAATAAAACAAATCACCTACCTAAATGAAACAAATCAAATAAAATCAAATGTATCATCTTCCTAATCAAGCGAAATCATGTCCCTAATGAACTAGATACTTTTCTTGTGAGATACTAATTAGGAGATGTCACCATTGGTTGCATGATTCCTTTCCTATTCACACAAGGGGAACCCTAGCCTTTTTTTTATAAAAAGAGGCACAAACTCAACCCTTGAGTCCCCTAGTCCATTGACGCCTAAAGCCTCTCAAATTACTCTCCATTGCCGCAACTCATCACCTCCCTATAGCTCTCAAACTGCCGCACTTCATCAACCCAAACTGCACTGAAAACAATAAAGCCTAAAAACCTTGAAACCATTCACAGCCTTTTCCCCACTCACTCAGCACGTTCACGTCCCTCAGCCAGTCATTCACGTCAACAGAAAAAAAATAAAACCCTTGCACCAGCGATCACACGACACCACACAATAGTCATAAACCCTAAATACTCACGTGGCCACTCTATTATATCCACATTCGACTCTATCATTCATTGACACATCCACATTCAACACCTCTCACAGCCATATGAGACATGTCCCAAGCTACAATCTGCACCCCCTATCAAAACAAACACGTCTCCTCACTAAGCACACATGCTGCTTCTTCACAGCCCACGCACACATCACATTTTGACACAACAAACCAGCCCCTCAACCCTCACAAGTGCAGAAACACACGCACTACCTGACCGATTCAAACATTAACAAATTAAGCCTTTAACCGAGAAAAAATCATCCCTAAAACAGACGCAAAAACTAACCCTAAAATAGTCCTCGAACCAACCCCAAAATAGCAGCAAAATAACCTCAAAAACAGCCCCCGAAACAACCCTAAAGCAGTGACTGAAACCAGCAAGCAAACTACCCCTAAAACAGCAGCGAAACAGAGTGAAAACAGTAGCCCAAAATGCGAAATAGCGAAGGAAAACATTGAACCAGTGAACCAGAAGAGTTGCGGAGCATCAACCCTTCAGACAACCGCATACCGCCCTTTCGAGAGATGACTAAAGAGGTTAGACCTGAGGGCATCTTCTTTATTTATTATCCTTTATTTTTCACTTATTTTAGTACTTTATTTCATATAAGTATTGTGGATTGGTGCATGATGTGATTTCCAGATGAACGAAATATATGTTCTCTCTTGTGGTATATCGGATGGAAACCCAGATGTAAATTCCGTAGCCGAATCCGAATGGACGGTATTGCGGTTTGCACTCGGATACAATGCCACGTACCACTTGAGAGATTCACATGTTTCGTTTCATCCAATCTCACATTTTAAGCATGTTTTAGTCGTTAGTATGTTAATTATTTTTAAACATGACTTTGTCGTTACTATGTTATTACTTTCTGCATGTTACTTATTTATGCATGGTAATGTAATTCGCATGGGCTAGCTAGGGTGGATTAAAGGTCCTCCATTTTGAGGGGTGAAAAGCCAAAGGGCTACCTTTGCCACGATGTTTTGCCGCGCCGGACGAAGTATATTTGGTTGAATGTGAGATATGTTTAATCGGATATACGGAGTTCCACATTATTGTCTCATTCATTTATATGCATTGTAATATAATGCGCATGGGCTAACTAGGGTGGATTAAAGGTCCTTTATTCGAGGGAAATGCCTGAAGGCTACCTTTACGAGGATGTTTTGCCGCGCCTTTTATTATGTCATTTACCTTTTGCATATCATTGCTTTATTTACGCATGCATTGCATTCTAGTGTGCATGGGCTAACTAGGGTGGATTAAAGGTCCTCTATTCGAGGGAAATTCCTAAAGGCTACCTTTACCATGGTGTTTTGCCGCGCCGGACGAGGTACACTCGATTGAATGTGAAATATGTTCAATCGGGCATACTAGGTCCTACATCGTGTATTTGTTCACCCATACATGTGTTTGTGTCATTTCAGATGCCATTTTGGCAATCTCGTTCGAACGCGTTTCCAAATGCTATACGAACGTATGCATCCTGCCTCATTCCGTTCGAACGCATTTACGAACGCGACAGGAACGTATGCATTTTGTCTTATTTCCAATCGAACGTGTCTCAAAACGCTACTCGAACGCGCATGCATTTTATTATATCATGCATCAGGTCTCATCCCATTCGAACTCGTTATCAAACGTTATACGAATGCAGACATTCTATTTATCGTTCGAACGCGTTATCAAACGCTACTCGAATGCTTGCATTCTGTTTACCGTTCGAACGCGTTTATGAATGCTACACGAACGTGCACACACTGGACAGATTCCTTCATTATGTTTCATGCATGTTTGTTCCCTTGGAGATTCCCTTCCCCATCATATGCTTAGTCAGCTCTCTTTAATATTTATGCCTTTACCGTTATTGTTTATTTATATTTTTCGCATTAATTTATTCGATACGCTCATGAGATTGTGTGCTCGCTTTTATTATTAATGCCCTTATAGTTGTTATTAGTTACATTATTACACTTTATTGCTTAATACGTTCTTGAATTATGTATTTTGCCTTTATTTCTTTCATTTACGATTATGGGTGAGCAAACTTGCACGTTGTTTAAATTATTTGGTATGTGTTGTATGAGATTTTATTGTACTATTGCATAAATCCTTTCATTACAAGTGGCATAAGTAAGGGACCATTCTGAACCCAACGGTTTGAGGTCTTCCCTTGCGAGAGGTGAGTGCGGCCTAAATCATTTTCCCGGTTCACACCGGGTGGCGACTCTATTTTTATTTCTCCGATGCAATCCCCTGTAGGCTACTCCGTACTCCCGACTAGGCTGCGAGCCTGGAACAGCGTCACCGATTTCTGTGTCCTACAGTCTGGCGACTCCACTAGGGATAAGGAATCGGCCCTGAAATAATGTCTTGTAATGATTGTGATTTGTACAATAATTTACTCGAAGGTTTGGTGTCTTCCTTCATTCACTACCTTTCTATAAGGAAAAGATGTGAAGGCACCTAGATAATCATTTACTCAAAGCTTACTGTGATTGACTAATTTGGAGGACTTGTTGTTTATTCCTGTCACCAAGGCGATAAGAGCCTAAGAGGCTTGGGAATTTAAGAGAGTTCGCTTCACCCTCCCTCTAGGGAATCTACAATAGGAAATCCATTTGACAGTCAGTCACGCACTATAACTCGTTGGCACGTACCTTAAGGTATAAAAAAGGTGCGTTCACTTGGTCGCTCGAACCCTTGAGTGGGGAGTCCTAGTTGTGGGCAATCCTTCGTCAGCGAGAGCCTTTGTCCGCACTCCCGTAAAGCCACATGTGAACCTTAGTCGTAGAACTAGTAGAAATTATTTCTTTATGTTTATGTTTGGGACCATCGTCATTTGGATCCAGTTGGACTTTTTGTCAAAAGATGTGAACTTGTTGGGCCATTTAAACTGGGACGAGTTCATGTCTTTTGACAATTGGGCCAAAAGCTTCTAAAATACCGATGAGCCATTTTATGTTTAGGCCTTTTATCATTTGAAGTTGTTTAGCCATGTTATTGCAAAAGTGTAATCATGTTGGGCCTTTTCAACTGGGACAAGTTTGCACCTCGCAATAGTATGATTGAATGCTTCAAAATGATAATGGGCCGACTTACATCGCACACATCTCATGCATCTCATGCATACATGCATCATGTTAACCACTGTGTCTTAAAAGCCATCATAGATACTTTTTGGGTTAGGGATGAGGGAAGACTCATCAAGAGACCGCTAGCAAACATGAGTGAATCAGAGAACGAGGTATCTCGTATGAATCAGCTGGAGAATAGTCTAACTAAGGTTAGCCAGAGCATTTAACAAGAAGGTGCGTCCTACTAAAATTAAAAAGGGTGATCTAGTACTTAAGCAGTCTAAGCCGTCGACAACAGACCCGAGAGGAAAGTTCAGACACAACTGGGAAGTACCCTACATAGTCCAGAAAGTAACGGGAAATGGGGCAGTTAGACTGTCAGATTTGGAAGGGAACGAGTTCACAGAGCCGATCAACGTGGATAGATTGAAGTAGTATTTTGCTTGAGGGAAAGAAGACCGAGCAGTCACCAAGGGAATTGGCAGAAGACCTAACCCAACGTAATAGGAAATTCATTCATGTACGCATGCATACACGTAACGTATCTGCATTCTCTTTTGTGTTTTGTGTTGTTTTGTATTCACAGGTTTCGAAGAGGGAAAGAAGAAATCGGCAAATGCAAGCCAACCAAAAGCAGCAATAATATAGTATCAGCAGTTTTCAGGAATGAATCACAGGGTTCAGGCCCGCATCAGTACTAGTTTTGGGGATGAGTCACAGGGATGAGGCCCATATCAGCATCAGTTTTGGGGATGAGTCTCAATGGGTGAAGCCCATATTATCAGCAGTCGAAAGGCAGAATTCCGTGGAGTGAAAAAAAAAACAGAGAGAGAGAGAAGTCTTTGATAGTTAGGCATATGTCCGGTGATGACATTGTTTACTGTAGGGAGAAACCTTAGAAACGATAAGTGTGAGATGCGCTCTCACCCGAGATTCTGAATGGTCGATCTCGACTAGACTCGCGAGCACTTGATTATGGGATCTCAATAGTAGAAGCCTAGTAGTCAGAGAGATGACTAGTTGAAGAGATGGTGGATCAGTGAATGACCGTTTGCCTGGATGTCCATCTTGTTTTACTTATGCTACTATATATGATATGGTTGGAAATAAATAAAAAAGTCTCTGCAATGAAAAGAAAAGAAAAATGGACCACCTATAACCAATAAGCGTGAAGCTACCCATGGGCGAGTATTAGGACCACCATGAGGAGAAATTCTACCTTAAAGGGTAGGTGTGTCGAAAAAATAGAGAAAGAAAGAAAATAGAAAAGAAAAAGAAAGTTCAAAAATGAAAAGAAAGAGACAAGAGAAAAAAAAGAAGAAAACCATATCATGTTGAGTACGAGGAAGTAATCACAGAGTGTGATCAAGACATCTAGATTGGTTAGACCCACTGATCTGATTCTCCGAGACAAAATCATCGAGTTGGCTTACTTAAGGATTAAGCTGAGAAAGAACCTTGGCACACACACACTATGAGTCTAGTTCAGATCACTCATGTAGATGATCGGATTTGAGTATATTAAGTACTTTGAAGGTTCTCTGGTTTTGACACGAAGCATTTGTTGAAGATGAAAATATGTTTAGCTATCAGGATTATCTCGTGAGAGGGAATACAATATGTTGGAATGAACCATCATATCATCAGTAGCAGTTTTGGGGATGAGTCCCAGGGTTGAGACCCATATCAACATCAGTATCAGCTTGGGGGCGAGGCCCACATCAGTATCAGTCTGGGGGCGAGGCCCAAATCAATATCAGTCTGGGGGCGAGGCCTACATTAGTATCATTCTGGGGGCGAGGCCCACATCCACATCAGTATCAGTTTGGGGTGAGGCTCACATCAGTTTGAGGGCGAGGCCCACGTCAGTATCAGTCTGAGGGTGAGGCCCACATCAGTATCAATCTTGGAGCGAGGCCCACATCCACATCTATATAAGTTTGGGGCGAGGCTCACATCAGTTTGGGGGCGAGGCCCACATCAGTATCAGTTTGAGGCGAGGCCCACGTCAGTATCAATTCGGGGGTGAGGCCCACACCCACATCAGTATCAGTTTGGGGTGAGGCCCAAATCAGTGTCAGTCTGGGGGCGAAGCCCACATCAGCATCAGTTTGGGAGCGAGGCCCACATCAGTATCAGTTTGGGGGCGAGGCCTACATCAGTATCAGTTTGGGGGCGAGGCCCACATCAGTATCAGTCTGAGGGCGAAGCCCGCATCTGTATCAATTTTAGGGATGAGTCACAGGCTTGAGGCCCACACATTATCAAATTACCGGGTATGGTACTCTGGGTATGGAGATAGACATTATCAAATTACCGGGTATGGCACTCCGGGTATGGAGACACACATCTTCAGAACACTGGGTATGGCACTCTAGGTATGGAGACAAAAATCATCAGCACGCCGGGTATGGCACTCCGGGTATGGAGACACATCAACATCAGTATCAGTTTTACCAGGTATGGCACTTCGATTATGGAGACGCATCAACATCAGTATCAGTTTTGCCAGGTATGACACTCCGGGTATGGAGATATTACAACGACGCCTCGTTATGGGGTTTAGCATGCCAGGTACGTCACTCCGGGTATGAAGATATTACAGCAACGCCTCGAGTATGGGGTTTAGCATGCCAGGTATGGCACTTCGGGTATGGAGATATTATTACGACACTCTGGGTATGGAGATGCAACAGCGACACCACGGGTATGGGGTTTAGCATGCCAAGTATGGCACTCCGGGTATGGAGATATTATAGCGACGCCTCAGGTATGGGGTTTAGCATGCTAGGTACGACACTCCGGGTATGGAGATATTACAGCAATGCCTCGGGTATAGAGTTTAGCATGCCAGGTACGTCACTTCGGGTATGGAGATATTATTGCGACACTCTGGGTATGGAGACACAACAGCGACACCTCGGGTATGGGGTTTAGAATGCCAGGTACGGCACTCCAAGTATGGAGATATTACAGCGATGCCTCGGGTATGGGGTTTAGCATGCCAGGTACGGCACTCCGGGTATGGAGACACTACTATGAAACTCTGGGTATGGAGACGCAACTGTGACACCTCGGGAATAGGGTTTAGCACTCCGAGTATGGAGATACAACTGTGACACTATGGGTATGGAGACGCAATCGCGACACCTTGGGTATGGGGTTTAGTACGCCGGGTATGGCGTAACAAAATCAACTGAACTCAAAGCAACAGACAAGTCAAGTGGCAGCCTGCGAGCCAGGTTAGTAAAAATGCATTGCATAAACTTTGATAGGATTGTCATTTTCACACACTGCACAAGTCCCATCAAAGTGGGGCGACTGTAGACACTGTATTTTTGCATAAGTCCCGATGATGAGTCTCGCATAGAGACACTACCTTTTTAGTTGTGGAAGTCGCGGGAAACAGACATTGAAAGGAAAAGTCAAGAATTGACCTTTTTGTTGGATTTAATTCGCTTGTTTAGCTTCGGGTTCGCTTGTT
>SKCR01051666.1:0-15299 GCA_019454045.1 Zanthoxylum bungeanum | reverse complement strand
AGAAAATACTAGAGTAAAAGGATCCACTTTTATCACTACTAATTTAGATATCTCCCTTAATATAATATATTAACTTGTGATGATTTTACCAACCAGCCATCTAGGCGGTAACCTGATTAAGTCAAATTAAGTCCGACCAGCCATAAAGGCGGTATCAAAATTTATCCATGAACCTGCCATATAGGCGCTAAAAATATTTATTTACCAACCGACCAATCTGGCGGTATCCTTGCTTAGTCAGGTTTAAACCAGTTTAAAATGAATTACCAACAGACCAACATAGCGGTATCCTCATTAAGTCAAATTTTAAATATTGAATATATCATATTTTAGGGAGATTAATCTAAGTAGCAGTAATAAAAGTTTTACCTTTCACCATAGCAGGGGGAAGTTACCTCCTCATGTTGAATAGTAAAAACTGAAAAAGTAAATAAAGTAAATTATTATTACATAACATAAATAAAAATTAATTACAAAACTGAAATTAAAAGAAGAATAGATATAAAACTCTCTATTTACATCAGAGGATTCAGAGAAAAAGGTACATCTGAAATCAGAAAAATGAGTTGAATTTATAGGCCTCGGTAGGGTTTTCGCGTCGCGGCGCTCGTGATTGACGGCATGGAATGCGGAGAGCTCGACACATGGCATTATGGATAAAGTGATAAGGTGACACGTGGCAAGGCGGCTGGGAGCTGAATGATTGTGCTGACGTGGCGACACGTGGCGAAAGTGACTGTCGGCACCGTAGGATTACGACACGTGACAGGCTGTGATTGGCTGATGATGATGTGGCGATGATGTGGCGAGTTGACTTGGTCTACTGCTGATGTGGACGATGATGTGGCTGACACGTGGAGGGCCACGTGGTGACACGTGGTGATGGCGATTGTCAGCACCATTGGATGATGACACGTTGGACGGCGCACGTTAGCAAATCGGCTGTGATGTTGACACGTGGCACATCGCACGTTAGCAAAGTCAAACTTCTCAGATTCTGACACGTGTCCCCGGTGCATGTTAGCATGATGTGGCGCACGTTAGGCTGCTCGTCGCGACGCGTAAAATGACCATTTTACCCTTTTTGTCCTTTTTCACTGTTTTTCCCAAAATCACCTCCAGAATGTCCTGAAACTTTATTTATCTACAAAATAACACAAAACACATCAAAATATTCACAAAAATCAAGAAACTATACAAAATATTAGGTCAAATGAGTGGGAAATAGTGATGCATTTACCGCTCATCACACCCTAAACCTAACATTTTGCTAGTCCTCGAGCAAAACACAGAATAAAATAACATAAAAATAAAATTAACCTAAGCCACTTTCGTAGGGATCACGGTTGCATTTAGCGTATGCAACAAGTCTTTAAACCCCTTGGTGTCCCTAGTGAACGAGTTGTAGTCTCGTGAGGGTTTACAACAATGATACCCACAAATATTTTATAAAAGTAAAAAGGTAGTGAAACTAATGCACACAAAAACAAAAAGACAAGAGAAAAAAGAAAAAAAAGTTAGTGACTAATCAGGTGAAACTTCTACTCCAAGTCACTAGTTGTTTTCTTTCTTTCTAAATTACCGAATAAGTAAATTCTCCGATTATATTTACCATTCTTCATATACACAGCCAACAAAATATTAATCAATCTCATTTTTGCCCACAACAGTCACAAGTGTAGTTGATAAAAGAGTAATATTTTTGTCCTAAAATTTTATCAGAATTCACACCTTTTTGAAGTAATGGAATAATTTTTCTGATTTTTTCTTTGATTTTTGATTGATAGATTTTTTATTTATATACAATATCTTCCATCTATGTAGCGAGTGTGCTAGGTCGGTGGCTCCCAAACCAGTTGGCTTTAGGGCACCATGTGTTAACACACCCCTACAGACTTAATTACTCAGACTTCAGATATATATATATATATATATTTGCAACATCCTTGATCCATGTAGCGAGCTTTGGGCCAGTGACTCCCAAACCAGTTGGCTTTAGGGCACTAGGTGTTAAAACACCCTTACAGACTTAATAACTCGGATCTCAGATGATTTTTTTTTTTACTCCATCACTTTTTGAGATGCTTCCTCCAATTAAACTAGAGCACTGAATATTACAAACTTTTCAATTTTAGCTCATGTCCGTATGTTACCATGCATGTTGATAATACCTGCCAACTGAGCATATGGAGATCCATTTTAGTCAGTTTTATGGAGAATTTACAAATTAAATAATTCAAAAAGAAATAAACAAAATTAACTTGTTTCGAAAATGGGTTGAAATACGTATCAGGAGTGGGAACTCCTAACACAGCTATCTCTCACCAATTTCACCCGACTAATCAAATTAAAAACAAAAACATAAAATATTTTTTTGATTTTTGTAAAAATTTACAATTTTTTTTTGTATTTTTCGAAAAAATTTGGACTAAAAATAAAAACAACACATAAACTAAAAACAAGATATTAATCAACTAATTCCCTCCCCCAAACCTAAATGAGACATTGTCCCCATTGTCTTAAACAGTAGAAGAAGAGTTTATAGGATAAAATTTGATTAGCTGAAATTTTACAGGAAATTAAAGTTAAGATCCTGATTAATCCGACGTCTCTTACCACGATCGTTCTCGGACCAATTTATCTTTGAAATGATAGGTTCAATTTGCGGTTCATATGCTAAGATTTGGTCAATTAGATCCGGAGCAGTTCTGGCAGTAAAGAGGAGTTCTTTCATAGGTTTTGTCACGAATCCATTTCTCCGGGCATCATCGAGAAATACACAAAGAAAATCATAATATCCTTCAATGTTGTACAATCCAAGCTGTTTCTGGTGTATGTTCAAGTTTACCCAAGATAACACCGTAAAAATTTCCTCCATTGTGCCCAAGCCACATGGCAAAGAAATAAAAGCATCAGCGCGGTTAATCATTTCTACCAGTCGTTCAGACATACCTGGCATAATTATTTCTTCTCCGTTTGATGGTCCAATAAGATTTGCCTCCGCCAAGGGTTTTGGGATGATTCCCAAGACTTGACTGCCTCCTTCCTGTACAGCCTTTGAAACGATCCCCATAAATCCAAGATTGCCTCCGCCATATATTAAGTGCATATCATTGCAGCAGCAATGACTCGACCCAATTTCATTGCTGTTGTTACGTATTGTGGCTTAACACCAACACTAGTACCGCAAAATACACAAATGTTTTCAACTCGTCTTCTTGAAGTGGCTTCCATGTTTTACTCTAGATGTCTTCAAAAGTGCAATGATGAGTTGAATTTATAACACCTGAAAAGGTTGAGTAAAATAATAGCACTAGTACCTGCCAAATGACAATTATTAGTTAAACAGTAAAATAAATCGTGATAGTCAAAAAGATATGGATCCTGTCGGAGAAAATAAAAGAAAATAACAAAACAAATCACAATTATTAGGAAAAGACAAATAGATATAATATGTACAAGAAACTTAGCGGCTTGATTGACGTCTATGCGTTAGGGACAAGCTTCCCATCCAATTTTCTATAAATTGGAAAACAATGTCTTTTTGAGTCAGATTCACAAGACTTAACTGTTGTCTTTCCTTTTGGAATTGTGCATATAACACACGAATTTCGTGATACACATATCCAATGGGATGCGTCTCAAGAGTTTTAGATATGTCATCCAAAGACTCCTTACTCAAGTCATCCCTAATGAAATTAATCTTATCTTCGCGGTTATCAGACATCATTCCTAAAGAACGACAACGAGTATCACAAAACATACGACCACATTTATAACAAACAAACATTCTTTTGGCTTTTCTCTTTTTAGCATAGGTGCTAATTCTTAAACCAGACAGATGTGAAATAAAAGGGTCAGAGGACTCACCTGCCAATCGGACCCGTGCTTCAATAATCCAACAAATATCAGTAGGAATAATTTTGATCATCAGTAATCTCATCCGTTCCAAGCGAGCTTTGTAAACTTTCATCAGATATTTTTGAGGGAGAGAAGGAAATTACTTGTGAAGATTTGCGAGGTCTTCTTCTATCCTGAAATGACTTAACCTGTAAAAACTAAACACACAAAATGAAATCACACCAAATCACAATATATATGAAATTTGCATGGGTTGCCTCCCTGCGAGCTCTAAGTTTAAAGTCGTCAGCTAGACTTGACTTCTCGAACGTTAGGCTGGATTTGAAAGTATGACACTTTCTTTTTGTCGCTCAAATGATTCTCCCCAGTAGTGTTTGACACACTTGTTTTTAACCTTGAATGTTTTGTTGGAGTCAGGATCATATATCTCAACGGCTCTATCTGATAAAACCTTGGTGATTAGGAATGGACCTGACCACCGTGATTTTGGCTTCCATAGGAAGAATTTCACCCTTGATTGTTTAACAATACCTTCTGCCCTAGTTCCAGTTGTATGCGCACTAACTTCTCATCATGTCTCATCTTGGCCTTTTCTTTGTACAATTTTGCATTCTCAAAAGGCTGTATGTGAAATTCCTCCAATTCGTTGAGTTGGTGGAAATGTTTCTCTTCTGTTGTTTGTAGTGTAAGCATCTGCGTCTTTAATGCATAAGACGCTTTCTCCTTGAACCTTTCCGCTTTTGTCTAACACTATGAACTCTGATTCCATAGTAGACCAGGCAAAACATGTTTGCCTCGAGGATTTCCATGACACGGCTGCATTACCAAGTGTGAAAATAAATCCACTCGTAGATTTGGAATCCACTATATCAGATATCAGTTAGCATCGATGTATCCTCTAGAACAGCAGGATATCTCTCGTAATGTAGCCCATATTTTGAAATTTCTCATACCTCAAAACTCTTACTATGGCTTTCCAGTGGTTATGTCCTGGATTGCTAGTATATCTGCTAAGCCTGTTCACAGCTTGAGCAATATCAGTTCGTGTGCAACTCGTGAGATACATCAGACTTCCGATGATCCTCGAATACTCTAATTGCGATATGCTTGAGCCAGTAATCTTTGATAGATAAAGAGTTAGGTTAGCTACTCCCAAATCTTTCATATCAAATTTTCTGGATAACATTTTCTTGGTAGACTGAATCAACTAATGATTGTTACCAATTATCAGCATATCATCTACATAGAGACATACAATGACATATCTTTTGAGTTGATTTGGTGTACACACACTATCACACTCATTGGTTTTGAACCCACTTGACAACATCTCTTTGTCAAATTTATCATGCCATTATTTAGGTGCTTGTTTTAATCCGTATAAGGATTTTACAAGTTTGCACACCTTCTGTTCTTATCCAGAAACATTAAACCCTTCTGGTTGTTCCATGTAAATCTCTTCATCCAATTCACCACTCAAGAATGACGTCTTTATATCCTTTTGATGTATTTCAAGACCAAATATAGCTGATATGGCTATGAGCATTCTTATCGATGTGATACGAATCACTGGTGAATAGGTGTCAAAGTAAACAATGCCTTCTTTTTGTCTATAACCTTTTATGACAAGCCTTGCCTTGTACTTAACTATTGATCCATCCATTTTCATCTTCCTTTTGAATATCCATTTGTGGCCCAGTGGCTTACAACCTGGAGGAAGATCAACCAACTCCCAAGTATGGTTCTGTAGGATTGAATCAATCTCACTGTTAATAGCCTCTTTCCACAGAGGTGCCTCCGTAGAAGACATAGCTTCTTTATAGCTTTGAGGCTCATTTTCTAACAAATATGTCAGAAAATCGGATCTGACTCTTGGTCAACCTGATCACTGTCCTTGACAGTATCAACAGATCTTTTGAGAGACTCTCTTCTTTGTCTTTCCTTACAAGGAAATGTCTCTTCAAAAAATATTACATTCATTGACTCAATCATCACATTTGGATTGATGTCAGGAATCTCATACTTGTGTACCAAGAATCGATACGTACTACTGTTGCAAGCATATCCGATGAATATACAGTCAACAGTTTTGGGTCATATTCCACCTCTTAGGTTTAGGAACCATCACCTTGGGAATTTGCAAGATACCCCCACATTTTCATATATTTGTAGAAAGGTACATAGCCTTTCCACAACTCATATGGTGTCTTGTCCAATTTCCTGTGAGGAAGCTTGTTCAGAACGTAGTTCGCGGAAAGCATGGCTTTCCCCCCACAAGTTCTGAGGTAAACCAGAACTAGTCAACATGGCATTCATCATTTCTTTCAACGTTCAGTTTTTGCACTCAACAATCCCGTTTATTGAGGAGAATAAGGAGCATGGGTTTCGTGAATAATTCCATGCACAGAACAATATCACCGAATGGTGAAACATATTCACCACCTTTATCACTCCTGATTCTTTTGATTTCCTTGCCAAGTTGATTTTCAACTTCGTTCTCAGTGTATAAAGCTCTCAATATCTTCAGCTTTGCTCCTCAGCAAATACACCTAACAAAATCTTATGCTTTCATCGATAAAAGTGACAAAGTACTTTTTACCACCTCTTGTTTGCATAATATTCATGTCACACACGTCAGTGTGTACAAGTTCCAAGGGTTCAGAACTTCGTTTTATGATGCTCTATGTATTTTTGCTTCAACACATGTCTCTCACTTATGTTGGCTATCAAAGCAAATTTAGGTATAAGGTCCATGTTAATTAATGTACGCATTGTATCATAATTAACATGTCATAACCTCTCATGCCATACATTTTGTGACTCAATAATATAAGCAGAAGTTTCAGCTTTATTAATAGCACAATTGACAGTCATTGAAAAGGCCCTCAGCGAGGTATCCTTTTCCTACATAGACATCATTTTTGGTCAATACAATCTTGTCAGAAACAAATACAAACCCGAGACCGAGTTCTTCTGAATATCTGGAACATGCAAACATTCTTGTATGTAAGCTCCGTTCCGGATATCATTTTCAGAACCACTATGTCTTGTCCACCACTCTAGAGGTAGACGAGTTTTCCATTGTCAGATGATCGCCGCCATCGACCTTCTGATATGATGAAAGCATCTTGCTATCAGCACAGATATGACGAGTAACCCTAGTGTCTACCCATCATTCTCTTGGATTCCCAACCAAGTTGGCTTCAGTTACCACTGCTGAGAGGTTCATTTCTGAAATCTCATCAGTTAACTAATCTTCAGCGAAATAGGCCTCATTTTTCTTGCCCTTGTCCTGAGACTTCTTGTTTCTGCAGTCCTTTGTCATATGACCGCTCTTTTCACAGTTGTAGCATTTCCCCTTGAACTTCTTGTTCGCTTGGGAAGAATCAGCTCCACTGTTTCTTTTCTTGCTACCCTTTACACCCTCAATGATGTTGGCCTTAGACTCCATAGTCTTGTAGCTAGCCTTCTCAGACATCTTGTTGTCATGTTCGATTCGCAATCGAACTCCAAGGTCTTCAAGGCTCATCTGCTTCTTTTTGTGTTTCAGATAGCTCATGAAGTCCTTCCATGATGGAGGCAACTTTTCAATTTGTGGTAACTTGAAACGTCTCACAGAGTTTCATTCATTCATTCAGTATTTCATGAATGATTAAATGCAGTTCACCCAACTGAGACATCACCGTCCTGAATCTACCATCTTATAGTTCAGGAACCTACCCACGACAAATTTCTTTTGTCCAGCATCCTCGGTTTTTTATTCTTCTCGAGAGATTCCCAGAGAATCTTCGCAGAAGACATACCTTGGTACACATTGTACAGGGTATTGTCAAGTCCACCAAAAGGTAGATCTTGCATAGGAAGTCGCCAGACAACCATGTCTCTTCTCTCGCAGTTCCTTGGCTGTTTCCGATTCACCCTCCACAGAATCCGGAGATCCGGAAGATCTTTGAAGAACTTAACCAACTGCAAAGTTGTCAGGTAGAACAACATTTTGCTCTGCCACTGTTTGAAGTTTGCCCCACCAAACTTCTCCGGTTTTTCTCCATGAGAGACCGGTACTGTGATGTTTCCGCTAACCATATGTAACTGGAAACAAACAGAGTTCAATAAGTCTACAAAAGACAAATTGTACAACGACCAACAAATGATCTTGTCTCAAGTGATATACCAAATATCCATTTGTTGTTCTATGGACAGTAGTACCAATAAACACAAGTCCTTGAATTTCCAACCAAGATTTCTTATGAAAAGTAAATAAAGGAATATTCCCAGAGGACGAGGGGGGTCCGGAGTAACCACTTAGGCTCTTATCGCTTTTTGACAGAATATCAATTTCTAAATAGAACCTCTTAGCAATTCAAACTCAGTATTTCACTTTTTCAATGTCACAAAACAGTATACGATAAGTGTAAATATATGTGTATGTGTCAAACAAGATTGGATGAAATTACTTGTGTAAAATTACACTTTAAATTCTCAACCAAGTATGCAACACATAAATAAGTTTCAACTTTATCACTCAGTGTATGCTTGTGATAATTGAACACCCTAATAATAACTTAAATCTATACTACCAATATTTAATGTGTTTCAGTATATGATTTACTAAGTTAATATTAAATTAATCTAAGTCTTTGCAGTTTATAACAATTTCAGGACATATTCATTAGTGTCACGTTCGTATCTACGTTCGAACGAGACTGTCCAGTGTGTATATGTTCGTGTTGCGTTCGAGAACGCGTTCGAATGAAGTGTTTCAGAGAGTTCACGTTCTTGTAGCGTTCGAGAACGCGTTCGAACGGAATAATTTCAGAGAGTTCACGTTCGTATAGCATCTGAGAACGTGTTCGAATGGAATGATTCCAGAGAGTTTGCGTTCGAGTTGCGTTTAGGACGCGTTCGAACGTTATAGGCAGAAGGCTTGCGTTCGAGTTGCGTTTGAATACGCGTTCGAACGTTCTTATGAATTTTCAGATTTTTGCCTTCGCGTGCGTCGGGCATTCGAACGCCCTACGGGTTTTTCATGCACAGTCTGTATTTTTCCAGAAAATTTTCTTAACTAAGCATGCGATTTACTATTTAACAACACTAGTTGATAAGTTCTTAAGATTGGTGTACATATAGTGTCATTAAACAAGAAATCAACATGCAACAAACAAGTCAAACCAGAAAATAGATCTAATATGCATAAACCCTAGAAAACCTTAAAACTTGAGAATAAGAAAAATCTGATGAAAACTTTGATCCGAGTCGAGATAAATCTATGTCCTTAAGAACTTATCAGTCCCGTCTCGGTGCTCTACGGATTTGTGGCTAATGTTCATTCATGAATAAACACTTAAAAAAATTTTATTAAAAATTATTGTTCTAGATATTTTACTAGGAAAAACACTATTTAAAAAGGCCCAAAATAAGAAATCGTCTGGATATACGAGGTGGTTTAAGAAACAGTAATGGTCTAATGGTTAGCTTTGCAGAGGAGCACTGAACACGGCGTCAGAGATATACGGCGTTTTGGTTTTGTCCACTTCCCACTTCAAGTGATTTGTACAGTTGATAATTAATTTTATTGTCAGGGAGGCAGAAACAGGCAGGCATTTGCTGTCGCAAAGATATAGCAGTGGGCGCAGTTGTTGTAGTTCAAGAAACCAACAACGTTAGTCTTCTTAGTCAATGCTCTCTGTATCTTAAATAGTAAAATAATTTTGTTAAAAATAGATGGGCCGAGTCCAAATCTTTTGTCTTATTAATTATATTTCACTTCATATCAATTAAATTTAGATAATTAATATTTCTCATTAAATGAGATAATTTTGATTTTAACACTCACTAATCAAATTTAATGAGAAATATTAATTGTCTAAATTTAATTAATAAAGCCTAAAATAGAACACAATTGATGGGACAGAAGATTTGGACCCGATCCCTGGTGATGTGAATTGCCCGATGAAAAAGTCAAAATAACGAATGGCCACAGGCTTTATTACTGTGCATTAAATTGGTGAAAGGAGACTATTGAAAAGTCGAACAAGTGGGTCTGATTCCAACATCTTCTTTGAGATTTTGCAAAACAGAGCCTTTGTATGGCAAGTGGGTCAAGATATGAACATCGTTCAAACAAAATTATTTTCTAGGGATAATAAAAAGTTTCAAAATTTTTATTAATTACATACTAATATAATTGAAAAAGATTAAAAAAAATCTAAATTTCCGGATTGTGATATTTTCATAATCGATCCGTGCCAGTAAATCTCGATCAGAAATTTTATTTGAAAATATACCACTCGTTGTAACTGTGTGATTATTGTATATTTTCGGATCTTTGTCTACTATACACATCACTAAATCTCACTTGGTTTCAATTTAAACTAAATTAGATCGAATATGTATATAAGAGACAAGATATATTCCAATTAAATATGTAATATTATGAAAAACGTTATTGCTCGTATTCATGAATAGGTCGTAAATACGATATAGATTTGTGCTCAGAGCACCAACCCCTATACTATTCTCAGGAATTAGACAATTTCCTCTTCTTTTTTACTATCTCAATGGGCGTTCTTTGGTAGATAATTCCTCGTTCACCTGAGCATCATTTTAAACATATAAATATATGATTTCGAAATACTCACGAAGGAGAATCCGAACTCACTTTCATTAAATGGGTCTCACTCAAAATAATACTTCAAAATAACAAATCATGTTGTTTTTCTAACACGCCATTTCCAATATATTTAGACTTAAGATTAGATATAGCAATTTTTTACCGCTCTATCTCATTGCAATGGGATCTCGTCTTATTCAAAACGGGATTTGGAACATATTTTTATGCATCGTTTTGAAAACAAGAGGAGATGAGAGAAAAAAATATTACAAGCTTTATAACGGGATAGAATTTTAGCCGGATGGAATGAAATTTTAATGGGATGAATTGTATATATAGAATATGACTAGAATTGATAAATTCCGACCCGACCCGACCCGACTCATTCCGTTACATTGTAATCCCTACTTGAGATAAGTGGCTATATTAAAATAATATTATCAAAGGATCCCACTTGATCAATCCCCGTGGGACCACCGTAGTTAAGTTTTTAAGGATTCAAAATTTCTGGTCTCTTTTGCGGTTTTGCCTTTTGTCTAGTTATATTATATCATCCAATAAACAAAGCCCATTTGGGGAGCTTCAATATTCTATTATTTTAACAATCAAACTCTCTAAGAGCTTCAAGAAACGTGACTATTCATCATGTATTATTTTAAAAACGTAAAAATAGTTTTGTCATTGACAGAAATGACAGTTGGTCATGACATTCAATCTTGGTTGTTGGATAGATTTAACATGACACTAGTATAACCAAACATAAGAACATGGAATTGTACTCCAATGCACTTATAACACCACTTTAATTGTTTGTCGAGTAAAATATCACACATCAGTTTAGATAAAATTAATAACCTTGAAGTATAAATATTAGATAATATTGAACTCGAATTAGTTTTTTAATTGAATTAGATTTAATAGATTTCTACATGATATTGGAACTAATCTCTTCTACGAGTGGACATATATTACCTATATTGTCGAGAGAATTCTACCATTGGTAGATTTCTTTTCTACGCAGCCCAATGTCAATTAATTTTAAAAAACCGTAAACAGTGCAGGTTTTTTTATTTGCATAAATTTTGATACAATAATCCATGTTATTTTTTATTAATTATTATAGAGGACCCCAAATAAAATTCATCATTTTGATTAGCTGATGTTATTGACCAAAACAAGAGTAATAAGTAGCAAAACAAATTTAAAACGAAAAGACTACAGGCAAGAATTTACACAAGAACTTGTTAAATTGTTATATATCCAAAAATTGACTAAGAAAATATTTTAACACTTAGGAGAGAAGAGAGATTTGAGCAAAATGAAATCACTGTGAATGCAATGCCAAAGGAGGATGATGGTCTTGAAAGTAATCGTCGACGTCCCATTCCCAAATGCATGAACTGAAATCTCCTTCTAAACTTACAGAAATGTCATCCAAATTTTCTTTCAAAACGGGCACACTCATCTCATCATCAAAAAATATTCGACCCGGAGAATCCACCTGAAACTGGAAACAATCCTGAACCGGATTCCAGTCATGATTAAAGTCTGTTTTTTTAATGAGGTCAGCTTCTTCGCTAGACTGGAATCTGAGAACAGACGTTGGCGAACAAACTGTTTGAGTCTGAGTCTGAGTCTGAGACTGTGACTGTGACTCTTTTTCGGCAAAATCAAAATTTTTTTCCGGGGGCTTCAAGAAATTGGTTTGAGCAAGGGGGCCTTTAATACGAATAGCAGCTTGATCATAAACCAAAGCAGCTTCTTCAGCGGTTTCATAAGTCCCAAGCCAGACTCTGGTTCGCTGAAACGGGTCTCTGATCTCGGCAGCCCATTTGCCCCACGGCCGCATCCTTACGCCTCGATATTTGTTATCATATGATCTCCTTTTCAACTGATTGCTACCTTCTCTTATTCTCCGTATGCTGTTTTTGTTATTGTCGTTTTGATTTACAGTCTGACAACAACAACTCACATTTTCACTTTCCAGAATTCTTATTTCGTGAATCTGCTTCTTCATCACCCTCTCTGACTCTTCATTTTCATCGCTTGATGAGTCTGTGGCATCACCGTCCATCACCGAAACACGGATAATTTTTGTTCCTAAACATGATGTTTTAACAAGTTTTGTAATTGTGTTTCGGTGTTCTGTGTATTTGGGTCTCGATGAAACTGACGGATTCATTTTTAAAACATAAATAAAAAGAAGAAAAAAATAAAGAGGGAGAGAGAGAGAGAGAGAGAGAATACTTTCACTACAAAGGAAGAGTCAAAAGGCCAAGAATCAGAGTTTTATAGAGGAATCCTAAATAGCTAGATTTTCTTTTTTATTTTTTAAATTTAAAATTGAATTAGTTTGAAATTTAATTGGTGATTAAACTGTTTTTAAATAAAAAAGATTTATCAAAAGTAAATAAAAGAAGTAAATCTTTTACAGCCGGAGATTCCGGTGCCCACCGGACATCCCAAACGACTCGCCGCATCAAAGATTTATAACTCTTTGATTCTTGACACGTGGCTACACATCCCAATAAAACTGGTTAGTCATCGGCCAACGCAGATAATGCTTCACAGCTTGAATCGCATTGGATACTTCTTGTGGGTCCCACACTCTAATTAGTTTCCTGTTCGTCTGTCATTAAAGATTCATGTGACAGCCGGGGAGATTTGAGTTTTCCTCGGGTCACGTGAGCAGGAGTGAAGGGGCCCTTATAATCATTCAGTCACCCACACGTCTGTCCTTTGACTGTCAGAAGATCAACCTCAAAATATTTTAAAATAAGATATTAAATTTAATCTATCAATTATATTTGCTTAGTGACCAAGCATTTACCTCTTCACTTACCTAATTAATTAATTATATTTTTTAAAATTGGAAAAAAACAACTCACGTTGACTTAAAATTCTCGATTGATACTTGCACTCCAAATAACAAAGGTGACATATGTTTTAGCAGTAAAAAAACTCCACGGTTCGTTTTGCATTTATAAATTAAAAAAAAAATCAAATTTTCTTTATAACAATCACTAATTTTCTGATAAACTTGAATTAGTAACACATGCTTGTTCCCCAAGTTTCTTGTTTTTCATTTTTTGGTAAAAAATTGAAATAAATTGAATTAATTTGGTAGACTCGGTACTTACCAAGAATTCATTTTTTTTTTAAATTTTAAAAACAAAAGATTTATTTTGTTGTAATGACAAAACTATGAAGATGGGGCCCAGAAGTACATAACAAGAACTGTACACCAGCTTGGGGACCAAGCAAGTGCAAGACATTGGTTCAAAAATATAATTCACTGAATAAGACTTTTATCATTTTGTTCATTTACTTCACGCGATCCTTGCCCTTTGCTTTATTTTATTTTATTTTATTTTATACCGGATCTGAGATATTTAACGCACTTATAAAAGAATAAACAAAGAGAATTTAACGTGGTTCGGTGGATTGAATTCAACCTACATCCACGGGTATAAAATGGGTGAGATATTTTATTACTGAAACATGCTCAGCCGATCTGTTTTGTGATCGGTCAATGTAAAAACCGAGCAGTTAGGGTTTACAGGATAGTTCTATTCCTTCTTTTGTAATCTCGTTTTTTGGTAATCAACTAGCTAACCCTTACAAATGTGTTTCCCCCTCCTATTTATACTAGTAAGGAGGCGGTGTTGTTCCCCCATCTAGATGATGTCACCCATGTGGGCTCATTAATGGAATTTTTTCCCCCAATGCCACTTGGCCGAAAATATCTTACTTTTTTTTATTACTGTGTTCCATCACCTTATCTTGTATTCTGCACCTGTAAGGATGATGTCCCATCATCTTATCCTGTAAGAATGAGGAGGTGGAAAATATCTCATCATCAGACCGGTCTTCATGAGGTCGGTCACAATGGTCCTCTGAACTGAGGATGATGTTGTCGATCCGATCATGTTTAACCATCCGTTCTGAAGTGGTCGATCAATGGTTACCAGGTGCTCAGCCGTTACTGTTGGCACATATCATTTCATTTGGTCGGTAATACCATATGAAAAGTCAACCTTTGTGGAAGCTGGTCTTTTATGCAGAGGAAAATATCCCTTCTACCATTGCCGTACTGTTCAAATATCTTGGTCCCAACGGTCTCTTGTAGTAATCCCCGTTCATGCAGAGATTTTATCTCTATTTGAACGAAAATATTAATACCCGTATCGGACTTATCCAATCCATAAATATAAAAAATTATTTCGTTATCTGCCCCTAATATATCGGGCCCATCATGCCCCATCCCCACGAGAATTTTTCCATTCCTTGTACTTGTAACTAGTGGATTTATATTAAGAGTAAATGTTTCAACTATACTCACATAAAATTTTAAAATATGAGGATATTTCAAGACAAATTTTTATATAAATCTAAGCATCAAAATCTACTCTTTTATTTAAGTAAATACAATGTTAAATTATACAATAGTAACTAGACTCTTAGTCGTAAAGTATTTATAAATTGTAACCATTTTTAAAAAAATAAATAAACAGAACATTTTTTTCCTTTTATATATTAAAATAAACAGGAAATATATATTTTTTCTTAAATTTATTGAAACAAGCTCAAAACAATAAATCCTTTTATGTAATATCACTTCCTGTGATGTGACAATGTTACTTTCTGAGAGAGACATGATATATCTTAATTTGAGGCTTCGGTAAGTTTCGGCTGAGACCCGCAGTTGGATCCCCCAGATTGTTCAAAGTCTAAAAATTATAGTCTTGTCATTGTTGTCAAAGCTTCTTGTCATTTGGCCTTCAATTTTTGGCAGCTCTACTCTAAACACCAATAAATAAATAAATAA
>SKCR01051665.1:0-15308 GCA_019454045.1 Zanthoxylum bungeanum | reverse complement strand
AGCTGATTCAAGTTCCAGATTAAATAAGACTCAACGATCTACAACTTTGAAAGAGAAAATATTTTCAAATTCTGATGATTTCATGACAGAAATTGATGAACCATCCAGAAGTGTGTGGTGAGTGTAATTATTAAAAGTCATTATCAATCATTTTCAAAGCAAAATATTAAGTAAAAGGGGCGGTAAATATTGATATATTTTCCGCTCATCACACCCCACCAGACCTAACATTTTGCTAGTCCCTCGCACCAAAACACAATAAAAATAAAATTAAACTAAGCCCTTTCGTAGGGATCACGGTTGCATTTAGCATATGCAACAAGCCTTTAAACCCCTAGGTGTCCCTAGTGGACGAGTTGTAGTCTCGTGAGGGTTTACAGCAATGATACCCACAAACATTTTACAAAAGTAAAAAGGTATTAAACTAATGCACACAAAAGCAAAAGACAAGCGAAAAGAGAATAAAGAAAGTTAATGACTAATCAGGTAAAACTTTTACTCCAAGTTACTAGTTGTTTTGTTTCATTCTAAATTACCGAATAAGTAAATTCTCCGATTATTTTTACCATTCTTCATATACACAGCCAACAAAATATTAAACAACTCATTTTTGCCCACAACAGTCATAAGTGCAGTTGATAAGAGAGTAATATTTTTGTCCTAAAGTTCTATCAGATTTCACATCTTTTTGGAGCAATAGAATAATTTTTTTTTACTTGTATATATTGTGATTTCTTCCAATATCATTTTAAAGATGAAGTGGTTATCTAAAGTTGGGTAAATATTGATTTATTAACCTGGAACACTAAATATGTGTAAGCCTCTGTCGATTGTCAGACACAAATACCCAGTTTAACCCACTTGAACCATATGTCTATGTCAACCAAATTATCTGGATTCATTAAGTTTAAGTTCCAATTATGGCTACCCCCGCCCGACAGGTAATATTCCTATCCTGTAAGGAAATCTATTAAAGGGTTATCTATCCTCAAGGAAGATCGTGGGCTATTGAGTCTAAGGCTGAAACCTAAAATCCCTATGTCTAGTTCATTTTAGATTTACCAGATCAATTTTATTAATGGCCAGTTAATGAAAAAGCATTAAGTTTAAGACTCAATAAATAAATTTTATATTACCCAAGCTATAATCTAACCCTTATAAACCGGTGATATTGGATTTCATCACAACCCCGATAACTGGCTTAGTTACGACACATATTTACAGGTGGTAAAAAAAACTTAAATAAAATAAAAGACATAAAGTAAAATACTGAAAATGAAATACTGAAAAGTAAATGCTGAAAGTAAATGCTGAAATTAAATACTGAAAATTAAATGCTGAAAGTAAATTACTGAAAAGTAAATTGCTGAAAGTAAATTACTGAAAAGTAAATTGCTGAAAGTAAATTGCTGAAAGTAAATTACTGAAAAGTAAAAACTGAAATTAAAGAAAGAAAATTTGTGCGTAAAAGTAAATTGCGGAAAGTAAAAACTGAAAAGTAAAGAAAAAGAAAATGCGAAAGCGAAAATTAATTACTAAAAGCTATAAATAAACAAACAAGATACAATCTTCTTAGTATTCTTAAGGATTCCTTAGAAGAAAGTATGAATTTTACAAATGAAATGGCTTGGTATTATAGGCAAATTTTGCCTCCATCAAATCATCCATCAAATTCTCCACCAAATCCTTATTAATTTCTCCACTAATTACTCCACCAAATCCATAATTGCTCCACTAATTGCTTATCTTGTTGGTGTTGATTTGATATTTTTATTAATTATTAATTAATTATATTTTGCTTTGAAAATGATTGATAATGACTTTTAATAATTACACTCCACACACTTCTGGATGGTTCATCAATTTCTGTCATGACATCATCAGAATTTGAAATTATTTTCTCTTTCAACGTTGTAGATAGTTGAGTCTTCCTTAATCTGGAACTTGAATCAGCTCAATCCGATATCGGAGTAAAAGTTATGCCCAAAATACGACAGATGCGCAAAACTGGAATTTCCAAAACTGCACTTCGTCAAAAACGCCCTTTCAAGTTTCCAATCTCCAAAATTATATATCAAGTCCAATAATTGCCCTTATTTGATCCACATTTCATCCTAAATGATTTCATTGAGTCCCGATATTATTTTATCTGCAAAATAAAATAAAACATATCAAAACGTTCATCAAACCCGAGAAACTAAACAAAATATTAAGTAAAAGGGGCGGTAAATATTGATATATTTTCCGCTCATCACACCCCCCAGACCTAACATTTTGCTAGTCCTCGAGCAAAACAACAAAAATAAATAAAATTAAACTAAGCCACTTTCGTAGGGATCACGGTTGCATTTAGCATATGCAACAAGCCTTTAAACCCCTAGTGTCCCTAGTGGACGAGTTGTAGTCTCGTGAGGGTTTACAGCAATGATACCCCACACAAACATTTTACAAAAGTAAAAAGGTATTAAAACTAACACAAAAGCAAACAGAGTCAAGCGAAAAGAGAATAAAGAAAGTTAATGACTAATCAGGTAAAACTTTTACTCTCCAGTTACTAGTTGTTTTGTTTCATTCTAAATTACCGAATAAGTAAATTCCATTCTCCGATTATTTTTACCATTCTTCATATACACAGCCAACAAAATATTAAACAACTCATTTTTGCCCACAACAGTAATAAGTGCAGTTGATAAGAGAGTAATAATTTTTTGTCCTAAAGTTCTATCAGATTTCACAACTTTTTGGAGCAATAGAATAATTTTTCTGATTTTTCTGATTTTTTTCTTTTATTTTTCTCTATTTTTTATTTATATACAATATCTTCCATCTATGTAGCGAGCTTTGGGTCGGTGGCTCCCAAACCATTGGTTAGGGTTGTTAGGACACCAGGTGTTAAGACACCCCTACGGACTTAATTACCAGACTTCAGATATAAATTAATTTTTGCAGCTCTCTTGATCCATGTAGCGAGTGTTGGGCCAGTGACTCCCAAACCAGTTGGTTTTAGGGCACTAGGTGTTAAAACACCCTTACAGACTTAATACTCGGATCTCGGACGTTTTTTTTTTATTTTTATTTTATTCTTTTTTTTACTCCATTGCTTTTTTTAAGATGCTTCTTCCAATTAAACTAGAGCACTGAATATTACAAACTTTTCAATTTAGCTCATGTATGTATGTTACCATGTATGTTGATAATATCTGTCAACTGAGCATATGAAGATTCATTAGTCAATTTTATGGAGAATTTACAAATTAAATAATTCAAAAGGAAATAAACAAAAATTAACTTGTTTCGAAATAGGTTTGAGATACGTCTCAGGAGTGGAAACTCCTTACTCGGCTATCTCTTACCAATTTCACCCTTTTAGTCAAAATGAAAACTTAAAAATGCAAAATATTTTTGTAATTTTTTTTGAAAATTTTTCAATTTTTTTTGTATTTTTCGAAAAATTTTGGACTAAAAATAAAAAAAACATACAAACTAAAAACAAGGTACTAATCAACTAAATCCCTCCCCCAAACCTAAATGAGACATTGTCCCCAATGTCTTAAACAGTAAAAGGAGAGTTAGGAAGGTCGTACCTGGTTAGCTGAAATCTACAGGAAATTAAAGGTTAAGATCCAGATTAACTCTACGCCTCTTACGACGATCGTCCTCAGACCAATTTATCTTTGATAGGATAGGGTCAACTTGTGGTTCATAAGCTATGAGTTGGTCTATCAGATCCGGAGCAGTTCTGGCAGTAAATATGAGTTCTTTCATAGGTTTTGACACGAACCCATTTCTCCGAGCATCATCAAGAAACACACAAAGAAAATCATAAAATCCATCAACGTTAGGCAATCCAAGTGGTTTCTGGTGTATGTTCAGGTTTGCCCAAGAATAGAACTATAAAAATTTCCTCTAATGTACCAAACCACCTGGAAAAGCAATAAAAGCATCAGCACGATTAATCATTTCTACCAGGCGTTCAGACATACCTGGCACGATCAGTTCCTCTCCGTTTGATGACCCAATAAGATTTGCCTCTGCCAAGGGTTTTGGGATGATTCCCAAAACATGACTGCCTCCTCTTGTACGGCCTTTGAAACGATCCCCATTAATCCAAGATTGCCTCCGCCATATATTAAGTGCATATTCCTTGCAGCTAAGACTAGACCCAATTCCTGTGCTGCTTCTATGTATTGTGGTTTAGTACCAACACTACTACCGCAAAACACACAAATGTTTTCAACTCGTCTTCTTGAAGTGGCTTCCATGTTTTATGTTTTTCTTTCTCAACTCTAGATGACCTCAAAGGTGCAATGATGAGTTGAATTTATAATACCTGAAAAGGGAGTAAAGATAGCACAAGTTTCTTCCAAAGGACGATTAGTAGCAAAATAATAATAGACCGTGATAGTCAAAAAGATCTGGATCCTGTCGGAGAAAACAAAAGAAAACAACAAAAAAAATCAATAATATTAGGAAAAGACAAAGAGATATAATGTACAAAATTACAGCTTGATTAACGTCTATGCGTCAGGGACAAGCTTCCCATCCAATTTTCTTATAATTGGCAAACAGGGTCTTTTTGAGTCAGATTCCCGAGACTTAACTGTTGTCTTTCTTTTTGAAATTTGTATGTAATTTGCGAATGGCTATATGAACATATCCACTGGGATGCGTCTCAAGAGGTCGAAGATATATCATCTAAGACTCCTTACTCAAGCCATCCCTAATGAAGTTAATTTTGTCTTCGCGATTATCAGACACCATTCCTAAAGAACGACAACGAGTGTTGCAATAAATCGTGCACATTTGAAACAAACACCCATTTGCTTAGCTCTACGTTTCTTTGCATAGGTGCTTCTTCCAAAACCAGGCAGATGTGAAATAAAAGAGTCAGAAGACTCACCTGCGAATCGGACTCGTGCTTCATTACCCAACGAATATCATTAGGAATACCATGGATTGTTATAACCTCATCCGTTCCAAGCGAGCTTTGTATACTTTCATCAGAGATTTTGGAGGGAGAGAAGGAAATTGCTTGTGAAGATTTTCGAGAGCTTCTTCCATCTTGAAATGACTAAACCTGCAAAAATAAAACACACAAAATTAAATCACACCAAATCACAATATATACAAAAATTGCATGGGTTGCCTCCCTGCTAACGCTAAGTTTAAAGTCGTCAGCCAGACATGACTTCTCGAACGTTAAGCTGGATATGAAAGTGTAACACTTTCTTTTTGTCGCTCAAATGATTCTCCCCAGTAGTGCTTGACACGCTTGTTTTTAACCGTGAAAGTTTTGTTAGCGTCAGGATCATGTATCTCAACGGCTCTATTTGGTAAAACTTTGGTGATCACAAATGGACCTGACCACCGTGATTTTTGGCTTCCATGGGAAGATTTTCACCCTTGATTTGTTTAACAGTACCTTCTGCCCTGGTTCCAGTTGTATGCGCACTAACTTCTCATCATGTATTTTCTTGCCCTTTTCTTTGTACAATTTGGCATCTTCAAAAGGCTGATTGTGAAATTCCTCCATTCGTTGAGCTGGTGGAACTTTTTCTCTTCTGTTGCTTGTAGAGCAAGAATTGGCTCTTTCAGTGCAAAAGATGCTTTATCTTTAGGCTCCACAGGCAATTGACATGTTTTAAGTTTGTCAGTAGAACTTTGTCTTTCATCAGAGTTTGGAATGGTACTGTGGATCAATAACGGCAATTATTGGACTTGATATATTAATTTTGGAGATTGGAAACTTGAAAGGGCGTTTTTGACGAAGTGCAGTTTTGGAAATTCCAGTTTTGTGGCATCTGTCGTATTTTGGGCATACTTTTTTACTCCGATATCGGATTGAGCTGATTCAGTTCCAGATTAAATAAGAAACTCAACGATCTACAACTTTGAAAGAGAAAATATTTTCAAATTCTGATGATCTTATGACAGAAATTGATGAACCATCCAGAAGTGTGTGGAGTGTAATTATTAAAAGTCATTATCAATCATTTTCAAAGCAAAATATTAGTAAAGGGGCGGTAAATATTGATATATTTTCCGCTCATCACACCCCCAGACCTAACATTTTGCTAGTCCTCGAGCAAAACAACAAAATAAAAATAAAATTAAACTAAGCCACTTTCGTAGGGATCACGGTTGCATTTAGCATATGCAACAAGCCTTTAAACCCCTAGGTGTCCCTAGTGGACGAGTTGTAGTCTCGTGAGGGTTTACAGCAATGATACCCACAAACATTTTACAAAAGTAAAAAGGTATTAAAACTAATGCACACAAAAGCAAAAAGACAAGCGAAAAGAGAATAAAGAAAGTTAATGACTAATCAGGTAAAACTTTTACTCCAAGTTACTAGTTGTTTTGTTTCATTCTAAATTACCGAATAAGTAAATTCTCCGATTATTTTTACCATTCTTCATATACACAGCCAACAAAATATTAAACAACTCATTTTTGCCCACAACAGTCATAAGTGCAGTTGATAAGAGAGTAATATTTTTGTCCTAAAGTTCTATCAGATTTCACATCTTTTTGGAGCAATAGAATAATTTTTTTTTACTTGTATATATTGTGATTTCTTCCAATATCATTTTAAAGATGAAGTGGTTATCTTAAAGTTGGGTAATATATTGATTTATTAACCTGGAACACTAAATTATGTGTAAGCCTCTGTCGATTGTCAAACACAAATACCCAGTTTAACCCACTTGAACCATATGTCTATGTCAACCAAATTATCTGGATTCATTAAGTTTAAGTTCCAATTATGGCTACCCCCGCCCGACAGGTATATTCCTATCCTGTAAGGAAATCTATTAAAGGGTTATCTATCCTCAAGGAAGATCGTGGGCTATTGAGTCTAAGCTGAAACCTAAAATCCCTATGTCTAGTTCATTTTAGATTTACCAGATCAATTTTATTAATGGCCAGTTAATGAAAAAGCATTAAGTTTAAGACTCAATAAATAAATTTTATATTACCCAAGCTATAATCTAACCCTTATAAACCGGTGATATTGGATTTCATCACAACCCCAGATAACTGGCTTAGTTACGACACATATTTACAGGTGGTAAAAAAACTTAAATAAAATAAAAGACATAAAGTAAAATACTGAAAATGAAATACTGAAAAGTAAATGCTGAAAGTAAATGCTGAAATTAAATACTGAAAATTAAATGCTGAAAGTAAATTACTGAAAAGTAAATTGCTGAAAGTAAATTACTGAAAAGTAAATTGCTGAAAAGTAAATTGCTGAAAGTAAATTACTGAAAAGTAAAAACTGAAAATTAAAGAAAGAAAAGTATTGTGCGTAAAAGTAAATTGCGGAAAGTAAAAACTGAAAAGTAAAGAAAAGAAAATGCGAAAGCGAAAATTAATTACTAAAAGCTATAAATAAACAAACAAGATACAATCTTCTTAGTATTCTTAAGGAATTCCTTAGAAGAAAGTATGAATTTTACAAATGAAATGGCTTGGTATTTATAGGCAAATTTTGCCTCAATCAAATCATCCATCAAATTCTCCACCAAATCCATTATTAATTTCTCCACTAATTACTCCACCAAATCCATAATTGCTCCACTAATTGCTTAATTTGTTTGGTGTTGATTTGATAATTTTTATTAATTATTTATTAATTAATATTTTGCTTTGAAAATGATTGATAATGACTTTTAATAATTACACTCCACACACTTCTGGATGGTTCATCAATTTCTGTCATGAAATATTCCGACTTAGAAATTAGTTTCTCTTTGAACGTTGTAGATCATTGAGTCTTCTTTAATCTGGCACTTGAATCAGGTCAATCCGATATCGGAGTAAAACGTTATGCCCAAAATACGACAGATGCGCAAAACTGGAATTTCCAAAACTGCACTTCGTCAAAAACGCCCTTTCAAGTTTCCAATCTCCAAAATTAATATATCAAGTCCAATAATTGCCCTTATTTGATCCACATTTCATCCTAAATGATTTCATTGAGTCCCGATATTATTTTATCTGCAAAATAAAAATAAAACATATCAAAACGTTCATCAAACCCGAGAAACTAAACAAAATATTAAGTAAAAGGGGCGGTAAATATTGATATATTTTCCGCTCATCATCCTTTTGGGTTAATATCAAGAATGAATTCCGAAAGAATTGGAATTCTAGATGTATTTGGTGAATTGAAATACCATACGACAGTACTTCGCTGGTTAAGTCCAAGAGTTTCGAAACGACGTGTTACACTCATAAAAGGATGATTAATTGTTAATCAAGATTCTTTGATCAAATTGAATAGTAGTTGATTAATATATGAATAAGAGTTATTATCGAATAAATTAATCATTAAGTTTGTCTCGATCTAACATATAAATAACTGACATACCCTATGATGGTACTTATTTATGGAATGTTAGGTTACAGCGGTATAGTAATTATTTTTAGGTTTCTAATTCATTTCACATGATCCATACATCATGTTTAATTTTATGAAAAAATATTTGTAATAATTTTAATATACAATGAATGAAATTTTAAATGCGTGCTTACTTTTTAAATTTTAGTCATGGTTTCTCTGATATTTTCCATTACTAATGAAAAATTGACGGGAGAAAATTACATAAAATGGAAAAGTAACATAAATATTGTCCTGGTCTATGAAGACCTAAAATTTGTCTTGACGGAGGAATGTCCTCCAGATCCGGCTAGAAATGATAGCCAAGTTGTACGCGATACACTTCAAAGATAGATCGCGAGAAGGCCCACTACTATTTACTAGCAGAGATGTTTGATATTCTTGCTGCAAAGTATGAACCAATGGCCACAACATCTATGATGATTGAGTAATTGCAAGATATGTTCATGAAACATTCAGAGTGGAAATTTCATGAGGTATTGGTCTCGGTGATGACCGTAAAGATGAAGGAAAGAACATTTATACGAGAGCATGTCTTGAGGATGATAACCTACTTCAACACAGCTGAAACTCAATGAGGTTGTATCGACGAGCGTAGCTAGGTGACCATGATCATGGAGACTCTTTCGAAAAATTTCTTACAGTTTAATAGCAATTATGTTATGAACAAGTTGACATTCTCTTTTACAAAACTACTAAATGAGCTCATCCATTACGAGTCTATGTTCATAGACCCGACCATGGTTCCGATTCTGAACCGAAACCAAAACGGAATCGAACCAGTAGAATTTCAGTTCCGGAACCGGAACTAGAACTAGATTAATTCGGTTCGGTTAGGGTTCTACCCTAGCTGAACCAAATAGAACCGGACGATTCCAGTAGTTCAAATCGGAACCTTTGGGCCAAGTAGTAGGGAGCAACGGCTCTATTCTGCTTATTATTTAAATTTTTTTTATATTTTTATAAAATTTAATTTACTAAGTAAACCTTAATAACATTAATAAAATGGCTAGTTTTAAGGACAATTTAGGTATTACAAAAATAATCCAAAAAAATATAAATATAGGGTCATTCTTTATTTTTTTAACACACCAATTCTCAATTCTCTCAATTTCATTAATTCAATCATTCTCAATACTCTCATCTTCAATTTCTCGTATTGATTCAATTTTACAATTGTTCAATATTAACAAAAAAATGGCAAGCTCATCTGAGAACACTATGTCCAATGTGCCAACCCAAGAGAGTGGATGTAACATCCCCGATCTGGTAGATGTTATCTGTAGGGAATAGACACATACTATTCCCCTGAGCCACTGACTCTATAATCAAGAACATTGCTAATACTCTTTTCTTGTTTAAATATCTTATGTATTGGACCGTAGCCCAACTTAAATAACAAAAAAAAATGCAAACTCAATTTCAATAACTGTATACTTAATACACTTGCTTACAATGATTATCACATAACTCGAGACTAATACATGACTTCTAACTGACTATGATTGGACTCACACTCTTTTTGTCCTGAATTGGTGGACTCCATAACCTAGTGACTACATCAGTATCTGTCCTCCCGAGCTCGTCCTCCGAGAATACCTACAAAATAAGAAAATTGTAAGTGGGGGTTAGACCGCTGAATGATCTAATGAGTGGATGAAAACTGAAATACTGTTATAAAAATATTTGATTTTAAAACCAAGGTTCAAGAAATAGATTTATATCTGAAATATCTTTTGAAACTCCAGTTCTGTAAACTTATATCTGAAAGATCTATTCTGAAATCTATTTCTGAAATTTCTATTTTCCGAAAACTATTTCTAAAATCTGATCACTGAAAACTGTTTTCTGAAAACCTGATATTTGAAAACTAATATGTCTCTGAAAGACTTGACGTATGGGGACGTTACGTCTCGGCGTCCCCCATACGCCTAACTAGAGCCAAAAGTGCAAATCCATGACTTTGGGGCGTTACATATCGTCATCCCCCAAAACATGCCACTATTGTCCCTGAAACTAGTGGTCTTGGGCCGTTACGTATCGCCGTCCCCAAAGGCACCGAACTAGAACTGGGGGTGCAGATCTATGCTACCCTTCAAGCTATGAAACTAAGATCTATGGGCATCTATCATCCCTAGTCCTGAACTAGGATATGGGGGCATTATGTATCACCGTCCCCCCAGTCATCTACATGTGCACATGTGCTATCTGTCAATTCCATGTCTGAAATAAGTTACATACTGAGGTGGGTTTTTCCCCATGCCTCGAAAAATATATAATCATACTCTAAAAACGTTTCTTTCTTAATATAAAGCTCAAATCATAAACTTTTATGAAATGACTGTAATAATAAAAATAATCTAACACCCTAAAGCGTAAAAATAAGTCTGATATAAAAATAACAAAATGATAGTTAATTTAAAAGGGCAGTGTCCACTCACAGGTTTGGAATTCGGCTGGCGTAACATCACTCTGCCGAAAGCATTTGTAGCTCCTTATTTCGTATATTTTCTTTATCTTCCAAAATTCCAATGGTTCCCAAGTCTCTCATTGTTTCTTTTTCCTATTTCTTCTTCTTCTTCTTCTTCTCTTCTCTTCTCTTCATTCTTCATTCTTCTTCTTCTTCTTCTTCTCTTTCTCCCTCACGTTTTCTTCTCCATTCTTTTTCTAATTTTGTGAAACCTTGAATAGTGTTTCTTTATATACACGGGTTATTTGATATTTGGAATAATGTAGAAAAATGTAGAAATTTGGAGAAAATTAGAGACTTTTCTATATAAGTCTGCGGCACTATTCTTCTAGATTTTTGACTTGCGATTTAGGCTTACTTCTGGTTTAAATTTGGAAAAATATTCAACGCGAACGTTGTAGATCTCGATCTCAGCTTTCTGACGATATAAAATTCATAAAATCGGAGTTCGTATGAGAAAGTTACGGCCCAAATACCATGGGTTGTTCGGAGTAGAATATCGTAGCCTCTAATATCGAATTCTCGAAGATTTTACCGATTATTCCCAAAGTCATTCCCTCACAACGCGCACAAGTGCAATACTAGCCTATTCCGCATTATCGATGTCCAGTTTCGATAATAGTCCGGCTAGGGATATTTAATAATTAATCCTTCGGGGACTGATATTGTCTCATATCATTCTCAATCCAGGAACTAATCACATGGACCTCTCTTCATTTATATATCTATGGTGATCTAATCACAAACGATGAGAGTGCAATTTCCTTGTCACATAGTTAATTTGTACAACAACACCACGATCTGTACAAATAGTGACGCTATGGGTCATATTATCCAACAATCTCCCACTTGGCATATAGCCAGTCACTCAAGTGTCCCACACCCGAACTATGTACGGTTCGCTCAAATTGCTGAGGAAAGGGTTTCGTCAGCGGATTTGCATGATTATCATCTGACGCGATTTACTCGATCATCACATCGCCATGATGTATGATCCGAACGAATCAGATGAATATCGAAGTATATATCTGGATCGTCGATGAGACCTTTAATTCATTAGCCTGTGCTGACGCCTAGCTCAGCTGCTAAAAGAACTATATCTAATCTAATTAGATTTATTTTCGACCCAAATGGCTTCTATTGCTGCCTCAGCTGCAGCAATAATCCGCATTGTGTTTTATATTCGCAACAGTTATCTTGCTAGGAAGATTTCCAGCTCACTGTCCCAGTGTTCAAACTTTTATAGTACCGTAGTATTTAATTGTTTGGAAACTTGCAGCAGTGATCCCAGTCACTTCAAGTTCTCCTACTCCATAGTTTAAGATAGCATCTTTAGTTCTCTGAGATACTAACAGATGTTCTTAATTTCAATCCAGTGACTATCAGTTGGATTGAACTGATCGTGACTCTGTATGCTCGAAGCGTATGAGACACCAAATCAAGTACATTTTAAATGTACAATTTCCCAGAGAGTGTTAACAACTCCAAATCTATCCCAGTAGATCTTTATTCCTTGAATAAAGGTTGTTACTCCCCAGAATTATACGGAGAATTTCTATTGAAAGCCAAGCTTTCAACAATAGCTTTATGGGAATTTCACTGTCAGTGCGCTCTCCCACTAACCTCCTTATATACACAAGAATTATTTCGTTTTGAGTCAAATCATAAACCATTATGATTATTTCAAAACGACAGTTCCAAGAACCTTATGCTTGCTTCAATCCAAACATGGATCGAATAACCGGCAAACCTTGTTTGTCGGTTATACAAAATCATCAGGATGTTGTAAGCATCCTCCAAGAGGTTTCCTTTTCAGGAAAGCGATTTTGATCTGTAACTGACACATTTCATAAATGAAATACGCAGTTATCAACAAGCATCTTCAAAATGGATTTACCATGGTAACAGGTAAAAGGTTGAACCGTTATTAACACAATGTTGATAACGATACCTTTCCGTCAAAAACCTAGCTTTGTACGTTGGTATGTTGCCATCCATGTATGTCTTCCCTGAAGACGTTTAATGTACCATAGGCACAATGCCTTGTGGTACAACAACTAGTATCCAAAATAGTTGTCATACATGGAATCCATTTTGGACTCATGGCACTTTGCCACAACAGGGAGTCGATACCTCGTATCACTTCCTCAAAACGTAGTCGGATGGTATACCCTCATAAGATTGACATCTTTATGAGGTTAGATCAGAAACCCATACCCTAGGTTGTTTTCTGACTCTATCCGATCTACCTAGTTCTTGTGTATTCGAAGATTAATGGTACAGATTCATCATTGATGAACTGTTTGTGTCCCATTAAGGACTTCGTGCCCTGAATAGTATTACTCCGATTTTCATCGAGTATCACTATCCTCCCACTGACCACTGCATATTGGTATTCCTCTCAGGAAAACCGCATGGTGAGCAACAATCATATTGTTCTCATATGAGATTTACAAGTACTATAATTAAGGTTTCCCTTAGGATAACGTATATTGGCACTTATCCAATTTGGGTCTTTTAGTTTGGTATCATCCAAACGTTATGCCTGGCATACCCAAATTATCAGGAATGAGAAACCCCGTTTCTTTCCTGTTCATATCCTATATGATATCTGTCAAACAGATTTATATGGAACCTTATTCTAAATAAGTTTTGCACTGTTAATACATATCCTATTGAAGGAAAGAGTAGCTCAGAGCGACTCGTGATAAACCTTATCATGTCCAACAAAATTCGGTTTTTGTTCGGACACACCGTCTAACTGACGTGTCTCGGGAGGAGTCCTCATCTGAAAGAATACTGTACTCTTTCATATACGTATGAAACTTACTGCTTAAGTATTTTCCATTACGGTCTTACCGCGACGGTATAATACTATAGCCGATCTGTTTATCTACTTCGTGTCGAAACTCTAAAAGTTTCTGATTTGTGTTCTTCAAAAGAAACACATAACCATAACGAGATGCCACATCCGTTAAGGTCACGAAATATTCATGTTCACATCTAGCCTAGCTAGATATGGGCCCACTTACTTCACCATGAATAGGGCTAACTGATCGGTGGCCCTTTTACTATTACCAAGTAAATAGTATTTTAGGTATTTTACCTAATAAACTAGATTCGTAGACCTTATTTGAATAGTCAAATCAGTCCTAGTACCCACTCTTCAAAAGTGTGGATATACGAGTCTTGTTCAATTGTGTCCCAGACAATAATGCCACAAATAAGTCTCTATTGATCAAATCAATTTGAGCTATTTATTTGTCATTTTATATGTTTGAGATTTTATTTATATTCAAAATATAAATTCTGTTATTCACATCTAATGTGTTTATCTCAGTATCATCTTTATATAATGAAACACTTAGTGTTCTAGAATATAAAGGTGTATCCACAATGGATTAAACACTGATATAGAGATAATGTCTCTAGTCAAACTAGTTACATTATTACAGTTCCTAATTTAAGTACACACCAAGAGGGTAGTTCCTAAACTTAGGTATCTACGGTCGAAACAATGACTTTCGTCCCGTTTCCGATTCGCAGAGAAATCTCAGCTTGAAGTCAGTATCCTGCTCAAAGCAGATTCTGAACATCAATACATATATTTTATATACCACACTAAGTATTTAAAATCTAATTTCAATACTAGTTGTGAACATAACTTTGACAAACATTTTTAAAGTCAGAGCCTTGCCCTTTCTTTAATTCATTCGTGTCTGCCATATCCAAATGGTAGTCACTTTGGTATATGTCAATATCCTTTTCAATATTTTAGGAACCTTAGGCCAAGCTTGGGTTTTTAGAATATCGAAACGATGTGCACCTCGTGCTACATGCCCAATTGCAAACTTTGACTTTATCTCCTCTAGAATAGTCAATTAATTCTCCAAGAATTATAAATTGCAATTTTAATACTTCTTAAATCTAAATTATATTTATGACAAGTATATTAAATTAAGCATTAAAGTCATCATCACATAAATCTTCCAAAGATTTTATGCTCTACTTATTTTGCTTAATTTTGGGCGTAAGGTATAATAAGTTATTTTATCAAATAAAGTAACCTATTATTTATTCCCAATTTGAAAATTAAATCATTTAAAATATTTTAATCCCAGATTATATTTTAAATATCCAACTTTTCAATTTTATCTTGATTACAATAGTCAACTATTAATCAACGATTAGTGGTACTATATATTTATAATGATTATAATAGTCCAACTATATAATCAAATATAATCCAAATTAATAACCTCAATTACATTGATTACTATAATCCAATTATAAAATCAACTGTAAACTGAAATTAATTAATTCAAATATATTGATTAATATAATCTAATTATATAAATCAAGTATAATACAGTCCAACTGTTATTAAACAAACAATTTAAATATTAGTCCAACTAACATTTAATATTACGA
>SKCR01051664.1:0-15224 GCA_019454045.1 Zanthoxylum bungeanum | reverse complement strand
AGAGCTTGGTGAAGGCCATAAAGCAAGTGGATGTGGTAATATCAACGGTGGGCAGCTTGCAATTTGCTGACCAGACCAAGCTCATCACTGCCATTAAGGAAGCCGGCAATGTTAAGGTTGGTGTTTCTTCTACCAAGCTCATCACTGGTTCTTATTTGATTTCTTTTTTCATTTTGCTTGTATTGAAAATAAAATTGAATCAAGTTTTTGTGATGATGTTGGCCTCTTTAGGGAATTAGTGTGTCCAATTTAAAGCTATGTTTCTTAATAATTTATTCTTGATATGATCAAAACACAACACATCTTAATATTTTTATGTGGATATAACTATATATTCCCTTAAAACTCAATATTTTCGTTGGCTGAGAATAACTTCTTGTTAATTAATAGAGGTTATCATTTGTAAACACATTCTCAATATCATTTTCAAGCAATATGAGATACCAATATATCTTAGCATGGCAGACCTCACGACCTACTTTTAGATCAATATAGTATGTTAAAAGGTGTGTATCAAGTAATGAGAAAGAAAATGATATTATGTGTTGATGGTGTTTTCCGGGCACTATGTCATTTAAGCAGCACGACAGGGGTAAAAGGGTAATTCCCTTATTGGTCCGGATCATTAATACCGACCCGACCACATGAGTCAGGGGCCGAGCACTTAAGATCGTTAACCCGACCACTTAAAGATTGGATGACCGGGCAATTATCAAGTCGACAGCAGCACTCTCAGTACAAAAAACTATTATGACCGACCACATGAAGACCGAGCATAGGGCAAGACATGTTCGGGAAAATAAGGCATTCTATCCATATGAGATAAGATAATAAGTTATCCTACTTTCATGGGGTAAACTAGTAAGTCAATGTCCTAGTATGATAAAGGAAGTAAATGTAGTTTTGATTAGGAATCCTTATGGGAAAAGGGAACAGTTTTGACTAGGAATCCTTATGGGAAACGAAATTGTTTCAACTAGGAAATTCTTGTACAAATAGGAATATGATTTCTACACTATTATAAATAGGAGGGTAGAGCATAGGTAAAGGGGGACAAGAGAAAGAGAGAACAACAACAAAAAAGAGAGAATGAGAAGAACAAGTGGAAGGTAAAAAGTGGGCATCAGAATCATCAAGCTCTGACTTGTAAACAAAAAAAAGATCCGAGAAGCAGATTTCAGTAATAAAAAGTATCATCCTGTTTGTGCCCGTGGACGTAGGTCGGACCAAGATCCGCCGAACCACGTTAAATCTCCTTGTTGATTGGTGCATTTATCTGTCTTTTGCTAAGTTTGCCTTTGGTCCCCCATAACCAAACAAATTCACTATTGAGGGAGGATTAGTCTCGAGAGTGATATTCCCATATTGCCCCTGAGACCAAAATCCACCGTCAACAGTTGGCGCCGTCTGTGGGGAACTCAACAAAAAGCAGCTCGCGTAGTAAGACAATGGCGGAAGACGGAAGCCACCAACCATCAGGGAGCTCGGCCGCAGATTGGATGGAGAGGATTGAGGAAAACCTTAGGAAAGAAAGGGAGGAAAGCCGAACTCTGCTAAAAACCATAGTAGACCGGTTGGAAAGGATAGAAGGAGCACACAATGAAAAATTCGAAGCGGGGACTAGCCGACGAAGGAGCGACATAGCAGAAGGAAAAAGAATTGTCGATATAAGTGAGGACGACAGACCCCGGAAGAAGGATCCTTACAGGGTAAGATCCGTAGTGGTTCAGGGAGATTCCCAGACCGAGGACACATGGGAGGAAGAGAGTGACAAATCATCACCAGACCCCTCCTATGATAGCCTTCGCAACACCCGGCGAAAGGAGAAAGAATACGACGAAGAAGTACAAGAAGATACCAGCCACGAGAAGCACCACCCCCGGAATAACAGAAAGAAAGGAGACCGCAGGAGACGAGAGTAGCACCAAAGATAGCAACATGAAATCTTGGTTACGGGATGAGCTGATCAAATGGGGAGTACATCCCAGTGCAAACAAAGGGGATGTCCAGGACGGCAAAGATGAATCTCCTCTCGCGGAAAAAATAAGGTCGGTAAGATTCCCAAAGCGATTCAGCATGCCGACCATGGCACCCTACAAAGGCCACTCTGACCCGAAATCACACATCGAAAGCTTTGTCTTGTTGATGGAAGTCCAGGGAGTAGTAGGAGATGCCATCTGCAAAGTGTTCCCCCTAACTTTAAGTGGACCCGCCATCCTATGGTACAGAAGCCTGGCTTCGGGGAGCATCAGAGACTTCACACAACTTAAGAAGTCGTTCATTCGACACTTCAAAGGGGCTTGCGTCCCCAAAAAGACGATTGGAGAATTAAGACTTATGAAGCAAGGAGACGATGAACCCCTGAAGATATTTATTGAAAGATACCATAATATGGTACTCGAAGTCGGAGGGTATGAATCCCCCGAGGCCCTGGAAAGCTTGAAGGGAGCCTTGAAAGTCGGAAGGCTATGGACCCATCTAAGGATCCAAGACACCCCGGACTACGCCACCGCTCTGGAGGTAGCCCGAAAATTCGTTTCATTGGAGAACGAAGAGAAAGTATCCCGAAAAGGGAACACTATCAGAGAAAGAACCGCAAGGGAGGGTGCTCCCCGCCGAACAGAAAGAGAATCCAGAAGACCACTCCCGAAGTACAAAGAATTCAAGCCACTGCACCGGGACAATCAAGAGAGAAGGGCGCCAACCCAAGTAAACCATGTGGTCGGGGAAGATGCATACATTCCCCTAAAGAAACCACTGGGACAAATTGTCATGGAGATCCAGGGGAAAGGCCTCTTAGTAGAACCCGACCAACGAAGGTTTCCCCCGGACAAGAGGAACCAAAAGGCTTATTGCGTACACCACAACTCCAGAGGACATGCAACGGACGGATGTAAAGATCTACGAGAGCAGATGGAAGACCTAGCACGAAACGGATATCTGAACAAATACATTGACCACGAAGTTATGACGACCAGACAAAGAGCATGTGGCCGCCAAATCAACTGAGAAAAGGGCAGTTTGTCCCCGAAACATGAATAAAAAACTTTCTCTTTTCAAAAAAGGTTCTCGTCCACTTTCGTAAAACATAAATAGAAAGACTTACTCAAAAAAACCGGGGACAAACTTAGCGCCTAATACAAAAAGAAACGACCAAAGCACTAAGACTTGATCGGCTCGGGGCTGGACTTTGTTCCGCCGAGGCCATTCAGTTATTCGGCTCGGGGTTGGGTTACGTCCCACCGAGTCACGCATATTGGTCTGGGGACGGGACATTCCCCCAGAGCCAAATACCTCTTTTAGCTCGGGGCTGGATTTCGTTCCGCCGAAGCTACTTGGTTATTCAGCTCGGGGTCGGGTTATATCCCACCGAGTCAGCCCTTCGGACTGGGGACGTAACATTCCCCCAGGTCCAAGTGCCTTCTTCAGCTCGGGGTCGGGTACATCCCACCGAGTCAGCTCTTCGGACCGGGGACGTAACATTCCCCCAGGTCCAGGTGCCTTCTTCAGCTCGGGGTCGGGTTACGTCCCACCGAGTCAGCCCTTCGGACTGGAGACGTAACATTCCCCCAGGTCCAAGTGCCTTCTTCAGCTCGGGGTCGGGTACATCCCACCGAGTCAGCTCTTCGAACTGGGGACGTAACATTCCCCCAGGTCCAAATGCCTTTTTTAGCTCGGGGTCGGGTTACGTCCCACCGGGTCATGCTCATCGGACTGGGGACAGGACATTCCCCCAGGACCAAATATCTCTTTAGCTCGGGGTCCTCAGAGACATACTCGATGCATAGGATCCGTGGGAAGCATAGCACGGGGAGAGATGATACCCCTGTGGCGATTGCTTGCTCCAGTGTTACCGAACATGAGGAGGAATATGCCCTTAGTGTATCGAGCACTCTTTGATCCTCATTTACCCGATGTAATGGATCCGTGGGAAAGCATAGCACGGGGAGTGACAAGGCCCCCGTGACGATTGCTAGCTCCAGTGATACCGGACCTAAGGAGGGATATGCCCTTAGCGCCCCGGACACTCTTTGATCCATTCATCACTTGGATCCGTGAGAGGCACAGCACGGGGATGCGTTGAGCCCTTGTAGCGTGTGCCTACTCCAGCGTGGTAAGGAGGAGCCCTCACGAAACACACAGGCTCCCCAGTGGACCGACGTGTAGAGGATGTGCCCTTACCAATCAAACGCTCTTTTTGATCCAAATCTTGGTTCGCCGGGACACTGAATTGAAAGATTCAGAATTGTGTTTTGGAGGCCTCGGGCAGGACGCTGTTGTGAGGCATCTGTGCTGTTGTTTACATTTGTAAAATGTTTTCTTTTGGGACAAGTGCCGAGTCACCCCCACCTTTTTGGTCTTATTTTTCAAATTTTTGATTTTGTTTTTCACTGATCTGGCAAGGGGACGCCCGTGCCAGATTCGGTAGGGCTTCACAAGGTTGATTCAATTCCCTTCTGAGCAAGTCCCAAAGATTACCTGGCTCGGGGCTGGATTTCGTTCCGCCGAGACCACGTGGTTAATCAGGCTCGGGGCTGGATTCGTTCCGCCGAGGCCGCTTGTTTATTCGGCTCGGGGCTGGATTTCGTTCCGCCGAGGCCGCTTGTTCTTTCAGCTCGGGGTCGGGTTACGTCCCACCGAGTCAGCCCTTCGGACTGGGGACGTAACATTCCCCCAGGGCCAAGTATTCATCTCAGCTCGGGGTCGGGTCGTGTCCCACCGAGTCCGTCCTTTTGGTCTGGGGACGTAACATTCCCCCAGGACCAAGTGTTCATCTCAGCTCGGGGTCGGGTCGTGTCCCACCGAGTCCGTCCTTTTGGTCTGGGGACGTAACATTCCCCCAGGACCAAGTGTTCATCTCAGCTCGGGGTCGGGTCGTGTCCCACCGAGTCCGTCCTTTTGGTCTGGGGACGTAACATTCCCCCAGGACCAAATGTTCATCTCAGCTCGGGGTCGGGTCGTATCCCACCGAGTCAGTCCTTTTGGTTGGGGACGTAACATTTCCCCCGGAGCCAAAGTGTTCATTTCAGCTCGGGGTCGGGTTACGTCCCACCGAGTCGGTCGTCGTCAGCATAAGGGCAAAGCATTGTCTCCACGGGTAGATATCGAGGATCCTCGTTGACTGAGCTCATGAAGATGGCAGGAATGACCAGATTTGCAACCGAGGCATTTTTCTCTGCAGTTCCTGAAATGACCACCGACAGATTCATTGACACACCATCTTTTTTATAGTTCCCGGCATCAACTCACAAACTCGTTGTTACCGAGAACTAGGGGACAGATGTTGATGGTGTTTTCCGGGCACTATGTCATTTAAGCAGCACGACAGGGGTAAAAGGGTAATTCCCTTATTGGTCCGGATCATTAATACCGACCCGACCACATGAGTCAGGGGCCGAGCACTTAAGATCGTTAACCCGACCACTTAAAGATTGGATGACCGGGCAATTATCAAGTCGACAGCAGCACTCTCAGTACAAAAAACTATTATGACCGACCACATGAAGACCGAGCATAGGGCAAGACATGTTCGGGAAAATAAGGCATTCTATCCATATGAGATAAGATAATAAGTTATCCTACTTTCATGGGGTAAACTAGTAAGTCAATGTCCTAGTATGATAAAGGAAGTAAATGTAGTTTTGATTAGGAATCCTTATGGGAAAAGGGAACAGTTTTGACTAGGAATCCTTATGGGAAACGAAATTGTTTCAACTAGGAAATTCTTGTACAAATAGGAATATGATTTCTACACTATTATAAATAGGAGGGTAGAGCATAGGTAAAGGGGGACAAGAGAAAGAGAGAACAACAACAAAAAAGAGAGAATGAGAAGAACAAGTGGAAGGTAAAAAGTGGGCATCAGAATCATCAAGCTCTGACTTGTAAACACAAAAAAGATCCGAGAAGCAGATTTCAGTAATAAAAAGTATCATCCTGTTTGTGCCCGTGGACGTAGGTCGGACCAAGATCCGCCGAACCACGTTAAATCTCCTTGTTGATTGGTGCATTTATCTGTCTTTTGCTAAGTTTGCCTTTGGTCCCCCATAACCAAACAAATTCACTATTGAGGGAGGATTAGTCTCGAGAGTGATATTCCCATATTGCCCCTGAGACCAAAATCCACCGTCAACATTATGTCACAAACTAATTTGCCCAGTGATACCCTAAAATCGAATATAATCAATAGGATCACTGAATTTGGAAACGATGTATATCATTTATGATTAGTCAAGATTAATGTTCTTGATCTTTGAATAATTATATTTCAGAGATTTTTTCCATCTGAATTTGGAAATGAAGCGTATCATGTGAATGCTGTGGAGCCGGCAAAATCATCATTCGCTACCAAGGCTCAAATCCGCCGTGATGTGGAGGCTGAAGGAATTCCCTACACCTACGTGGCCTCCAACTGCTTCACTGGTTGTTTTATTCCCACATTAAGCCAGCCAAATCTCACTGCCCCTCCCAGAGACAAAGTCATCATCTCAGGCGATGGAAACACTAAGGGTACTTATTTTCTAATTAGAATTTAGCGCTAGATTGACTTTGTACCGATGTTCAAAAAATAAATGAGACTCATATAGGGCAATCAGTATGAATCTGATTTTTTATTTTCATATTCTCCTTGAATGTTTGCATATTTTGAAATACAAACTTGAGTTAGAATGAATATTAATATATATGTTTGACTCTTTACACTCCATTTTTTTGGCAGTCGTGTTCAACAATGAAACAGACATTGCAACATTCACCATCAAAGCTGTGGATGATCCAAGAACATTGAACAAAACCCTCTACATCATGCCTCCTAAAAACACATACTCATTCAATGAGCTCGTCGCCCTTTGGGAGAAATTGATTGGCAAAACTCTTGAGAAAGTTTATGTTACAGAGGAGAAACTTCTCAGGGACATCCAAGGTAGCTACCATTTTAACTTGTCGTATCATCTAATGTTACAGTCAAAAGTTGGAATCTATACCACCGGTAATACAACTGAGCGTTATTTTTGCAGAGGCTCCGTTGCCACTGAGCATTGTGCTAGCAATCAAGTACTCAGTCTTTGTGAAGGGTGTCCATACCAACTTTGCATTTGATTCGTCTTTTGGAGTAGAGGCTTCTGAGTTATACCCTGATGTTAATTACACCACTGTGGAAGAGTATATCCAGCAATTCGTTTGAGCAAGGAAAAAAATACTAAAATCTTCAGATTTTACTCTTATTGTAAAAATTATAATAAGCTATTGTGAATTTGTCATGTGGGAGTGTGTTTTGAGATCTTGTTTTTACTATCTATATTATATCGTTAATTGTATTTTTATTTTTTTTTTGGAAACGATGGAAACTCCGCTACCAAATCACCCATTCTGGGCCGCAGCGCAGGTAAAACCACCGGCTGTCTCAGGCTCTTACAAGAAGTGCACCCCCTGGATTCGAACCCAGAACCTCAAGGTGAGATCCTGAACCCTACACCACCAAGTCACACCCCTCGGGGACTTGTTAATCGTATTACTCTCTGCATTATACCTCAATTTTTGATTTTTACTAATTAATTATCCTCCATCCTCTTCATTAATTTTTTTTTTTAAAAGTTACAAATTTTATTCCAAAAAAAGAAATGTACAAATGTACAAGGGACATCCCCCAGAAAGAGCTATCAAGCTCAACAAAATATAAATCCACAAAGGTCTAGATTAGAAGACCAAAAAAGTCCCAAGGGAGCTGTTGGGGTTTTTGGGCGAAGGGCGCAGCGGAAGCGCGGTTCAGGCGAAATCGTAATTTTAAAATTTTTCAAATTACTGAATAAATTATTCAATATCTTATATGAATAATTTATTCATATTTCACCTAAACACATTTATTCGATATCAAATAACAATATAAATAAGGTAGAAACTTCGCGAAACTTTTACGAAAAATGTTTTTCCGCAAAATGACGTAAAATGCGTTTTTAACTGAACCGACCACTCAACACTTATGGGGACTGCCCAGGTTAGCCTCAATAGTATTAGGGCAGTTCATGGGCTGCCAGAACAGTGACAAATTCACAGTTTGGACAGCCGTCACCCGGTAAAGCCGTTTTTGACCGTTTTCGTTTATTTCAACTCCGAAATAATTTCCGGCAATTGTTTCAACACCCAAAACACATCCAATACATTCAAATAACATCATTTTCCTCACAAAAATAGAATCAATTCCAGATCTGATCCAGAACCAAAAATTGCCAATTTTCATGCTTTAAATCCAATTTTCAAGATTAATCAAATTAATCAAAACACCAATCAATATCACCACATATGAATCACCCAAGAACAATTCTAGGTATTACAAGAGTGGTCATAACACTCTAAAATGGTAACATATCATCTAATGATTAAATTGGACAATAATTACACTAATTACATCCAATACACTTCACACATGCTTCATGGCCTTCCAATTCATCCACCAAAATCAAAAACCCCAAATATAAGACACAAAAAAACCCTAAAACAATTCTAATAATTCAAGAAAACAGGAAAAAAATTTCCAAGCTCAAGAAGATTTAGGATTATCTTTAATCTCCAATTTCCTAAACATTTTTCTTGAATTTTCCTTCTTTTCTTCATGGTTTGATCAAAACAGATCCTAGGGTTTTTCCTCTCACAAGTTTCGGCCATGGTGGCACTAATTAGGAAGATGAAAATTTTTTACATTAAAAAATATATGTGACCAACTCATGAGGGCTAAATTGGTCATTTGGCCAATAAATAATTCAATTAATTAAAGTATACTTTACATTAACAAATCATATTTGGACATGTAAAGATTAATCAAAACATGCCATATGAACCAATAATAATTGGACAAATTTCATAAAATTTATGAAAAAAGTTTATTAATTAATCATTTAAATATTTAACAATTAAATATCTGAATAATCAATTAATATAATTATTATTATATATGTACTTTTATTTACAATAAATAACAAATACATATATTTATGGCATGTGTCAAAATCTCATTTGACGAATAATTAATGTGTATCTAATCATATTATGTATCAAATACAAATACACAATAATTACGATTGGCCAAAATCCCCTAATGCATGTGTTATCGTTTAACCGATTAAACGATTCGAATTAATTCACTTAATCCGATGAAGTATTATGAATAATCTGTATTACTCATATCGTGTTGCCCAAGTGCTCAAAGAGCACACTTCATATTGTGAGAATCTCTCAGTTTATGTTTATCCATCACGAAATCCAATTTAGTGTCCATAATTCACCCACTCATGAATTATGACGACCACGGATAATCTCGCTAAACTATGCAAGCCGAGGTCATTATATACGTATAATCCCTCTGTCACAGGCTATCCATATTATACCTGGGGTATAGATAAAAACGTCAAACTCTTTCGGTATAATATAGTCGACTTTCAATTTAAGATATTTAAATAACACTCGGAACTGGTTTCCGAAGTTATACCACGGCCATGGATTTACTAGATCGAAAACACGTGTAGGATGCTTATGCCCTGTACACAGGACTGACGTATCATCTCTTGATATGCACAGGATATCATGAGCATCAGTCCACACCCAAAGAACAGGCGGAGGTCTGATCATGAATAAATTGGTGACGTGACTGCCATCAAAGTGTGGAGGATAACTCATATATCCACAGTGGTATCTCAAGTCAAATGACCACTATGCTCGCTCAACTCGAGAAGATTCCTATTGACGTTAGTGTACCATCTATTTGGAAATCTTCAGTGAGTTGTTCAGTGTTTATCAAATAAACACCTACATATCTATACGAGTCTCCTGTGACTCATGGTTCATTGGGATAAACCATCGGACCAAGTCACGATATACGACATGTACTTATCTCAGCGGATTTTACTAACCGACCCATGTTAGTAAATCTTGTCCAGAAACTTTATTTAAGGATATACATCTTATAGTACGCTTCCCAATGTCAATTACAAACTATGTTGTAACTGCGCATTATATTGTAAATCCTAGGTGTGGGACAGTCTCTGGAAGGCGCGTTTGGCTGACAGGGACCTTCATTCGATCGCCGAAAAATACCACCGTGCTTGTCTCGTCGCGAAAAAGGCCGATGGTATACTCAAAACTGATTTTTGACAACTTTTGTCGGAATCGATTTTTCGAACCGAATCTCTGTTTTGAGTTTTGGGATCCCTCCGTGTAACCGAAGCTCTCGATACCACTTGTTGTGATAAAAACACACACAATAGATGAGAAATGAGAGAAAAGTCTTCTTTTATTGCTCAAACAAAAGAATTACAAAGCTATTTCAAAGTTTTACAAAAAAAAAAACTCTCAAAACACTCTTTACTCTCTATTATGCTCACTCTATATTTCTGGGATGATTTGCAAATAACTATGGAGCTCTTTTTATATTGCCAAAAACATGTACTACAGTGTAACACGTTTGTGGCAGTTGGCAAAAATATGTTGCCGTGTTTCTTGCTGCATGAGAGCTTGCCAGTGTGTTGCTTTTGCTCTGTCATGCATTTGCATGGATGAGCATGAATCAGTTGGAGCTTGCAGCTGGACTCCAACATTTTGCTGCTTGGAGAATGATAAAAAAAAATAAAAAAAATTAATAAAAAAAAAACTCTCAAATCACGTTATGAGAACTATTGATTTCGTTATATAATATGTGATCGGTTCGCTAGTCCAATGTATAATCAATTGATATAATGTAAAGATAAGTGAGCTCTTGAATTTTTAAAATAGTTGTCACAATGAGATGAGTCAGATGACTCTCTAGTGGACAAACTTTGGGATAATATTGTCAAAACGTCATTTATATGACGTCGTAATCGTAGAACTTAAGCATCTGTTGTTTGAAAACAATAAAGAAAAAAAATTAACCAGTAAATGAACCTAACCGGAAATTAAGAAATTAATATAATTCACTATTCAGAAATTATTGCAGCCAGCTAATCAATCTAATGATCTGTATTAACATACAAAACTCAAAAATAATAAGTCATTATTTATTGTTTTTCCCCGGTCGACTAAAATAATAGCGTTCTAAAAAAATTATGTTATTACGAGATGAGTACATTAAGGTCTTTTTAATAAACGTGATTTGATAGTGTATGATTTAAAATTTCATATTGAGGTTCTGAGTTCGAATTCAACGAATGTGTTTTTTATAAGAGATTGGAACAACTGGAGATTTTACTTACTCCGTTTAAGCTCGAAAGAGATGATTTGATGGCGAGATTTCCAACAAATCCAAAAAAAAAAAAATCTTTAGGGTAATCATAGAACATAAGCATCTTTTTATTTGAAAAATAATAAAAAGTAAACTAATCAGCTGATGAACCTAACAAGCATACCAGCCTTGTTCATCAAGAGCCTCTAGAATTCGCTTTTCAACCAAAATGCAACAGTATTCACAAGTGTTGTCTCATTTTTTTTCCTAAAAAAATCAGGTTCTTACTAAATTTTTAACTTCTAATATCGGCAATGTTCAAAAAAATGATGATTTTTAACATAAATTGTGTGTATTGATTAATTCAATTAAACACTTTATTTATTTATTTACTTTTATAATAATAATATGACATTCCAACTCATTTCGAATATATGACTATTCTAGCTACACTTTATTCAATTAATCACTTTATTCGGATTTTTCAAGTTAAAGAAAAAATTTATATAAAACTGAACATTCTTCATTTGTTCTCATTATAAAAGTTTTGATGCTCAATAAAGTAACTTGTTATTTTTATTGATAAATATGATTTTTACATATAAAATCAAAAACATAAATCCAAAAATATCAATTTCTAATACATCAAATCCGATTAAAATTAATGTTGACTTTGATTTTGACTAAAATGAATCATGCATGAACGTCTATTGTGTCCACGTTGGCCACATCGATCACATATGACTTGCACTATTTATTAGCCCTTTGAATGTCTTCTATTTGTTTTCGATCATCCCACTTAAACACGCTCATTTGATAGCAATACATTTAAACCTGCATTGAGAATCAAAATATTAATTAAAATTATTGTTGAATGTTTTTCCAATAAAACAAAGTAATATTGTACCTAATAACTCTTATGGAAAGACACAATTCGATTGGTTACCAATAGGACGGATAGTCTCCTCATACGCAGCACGAAGGATATCTATTATGTATATTTTGCTCTAAAGACTAGAGTGTTTGATTCTAGCAGCCACACTTATAGTCAATGCATGTGCACACGAAAGTTACTCTAAATCAAACTTTCTAAACGTACACGTCTTTTCTTTTATGTTGATAATTTCAATCCTATTTCCACCACAGACCTCAAATTCATAGCGATCAGCAGGTGATACGGACATTCGATGAAATTTTTTTTGGCAATTTTTATAAATTTCCCATTAATTATTAGGATTTATATAATAATATTGGTCACAAAATTCAACAGTTCATCTAATGTTCATATAAATTCAACTCAATATTAAATTCTAATTCATCGTTAAGACCGACCAACTAAAGATGTCACATTGACACAGCCACCTAAGAGGCTATTTTATTGACTTCACATATTGGGTTTTTTTTTTTTTTTTGATCATTACAATCTACATATTACAATATGATATCCAATGTGACTCTAAATACACACAAGTTATAATATTGCCTAGATATCCATCGAAACACAAGTCGGAAATTTATTCTCAAATATACTCTCATACAAGAGAAATCTAACTCCAGACCGTTCATAATTTATGGAGGAGATTAGTCGAACTCAAATCCCTTACTTGCACGCCCATTGGCCGCATACTGGGTTTGATCCATATATAGTGCTCCAACTTGTACACACTCCATATAAACTTCCATTAGCTTTTGTATAGCATCCCCATAACTATTTTTGTCTTTTGATTAAATGGCTGAGAAAAGCAAGATTTTGATCATCGGAGGAACTGGGTACATCGGAAAGTTCATCGTAGAAGCTAGTGCAAAAGCTGGCCATCCTACTTTTGCTTTGGTTAGAGAAACAACTGTTTCTGATCCTGTCAAGGGAAAACTTGTGGACAATTTTAAAAACTTAGGCGTCACTTTGCTCCATGTAAGTTTTATAATATTTATTGTTTCTTTTTCTCAGTTGAGTGAAGAGTATGAAACTTCAATTTTACATGCTTGTGTTGTTAATTTTGTGGGTCTTGCTTTGCAGGGGGATCTATACGACCACGAGAGCTTGGTGAAGGCCATAAAGCAAGTGGATGTGGTAATATCAACGGTGGGCCTCTTGCAATTAGCTGACCAGACCAAGCTCATCACTGCCATTAAGGAAGCCGGCAATATTAAGGTCGGTGTTTCTTCTAGCAAGCTCACAAATACAATTGATTCGTATTTGATTTCTTCTTTCATTTTGCTTGTGTAACACACATAATCAAATTTGTATTGAAAATAAAATTGAATCAAGTTTTTGTGATGATGTTGGCCTCTTTAAAGCTCTGTTTCTTAATGTTTTTATTCTTGATATGGTCAAAACACAACACATCTTAATATTCTCCTGTGGATATAACTATATATTCCCTTAAAACTCAGTATTTTCTTTGGCTGAGAATAACTTATCGTTAATTAATAGAGGTTATCATTTGTAAACACATTCCCAATATCATTTTCAAGCAATGTGAGATACCAATATATCAAAATATGGCAGACCTCACGACCTACTTTTAGATCAATATAGTATGTTAAAAGGTGTGTATCAAGTAATGAGAAAGAAAATGATATTATGTCACGAACTAATTTGCCCAGTGACACTCTAAAATCGAATATAATCAATAGGACCACTGGATTTGGAAACGATGTAAATCATTTATAATTAGTCAAGATTAATGTTCTTGATCTTGGAATAATTATATTTCAGAGATTTTTTTCCATCTGAATTTGGAAATGATGCGTATCATGTGAATGCTGTGGAGCCTGCAAAATCATCATTCGCTACCAAGACTCAAATCCGCCGTGCAGTGGAGGCTGAAGGGATCCCCTACACCTACGTGGCCTCCAATTGCTTCGCCGGCAATTTTATTCCCACATTAAGCCAGCCAGATCTCACTGCTCCTCCCAGAGACAAAGTCATCATCTTAGGCGATGGAAACACTAAGGGTATCTATTTTCTAATTCGGATTTAGCGCTAGGTTGAGTTTGTACCGACGTTCAGGAAATAAGTGGGACTCATATAGGACAATCAATATTAAAACTGATTCTTTATTTTCATAATCTCCCTCAATGTTTACATATTTTGAAATATAAATTTGAGTTAGAATGAATGCTAATATATATGTTTGAATCTTTGCACTCCATTTTTTTTTTTGTTGGCAGCCGTGTTCAACAAGGAAACTGACATTGCAACATTCACCATCAAAGCTGTGGATGATCCAAGAACATTGAACAAAACCCTCTACATAAGGCCTCCTAAAAACATATACTCATTCAATGAGCTTGTCGCCCTTTGGGAGAAGTTGATTGGCAAAACTCTTGAGAAAGTCTATGTTACAGAGGAGAAACTTCTCAAAGACATCCAAGGTAGCTACCCTTTTAATTTATTATCGTATCATCTAATGTTATTGTCAAAAGTTCAAATCTATACTTCTGGTATTACAATTGCCCGTTGTTCTTGCAGAAGCTCCGCTACCACTGAACATTGTGCTAGCAATCAATCACTCAATCCTTGTGAAGGGTGACCAGACCAACTTTGCAATTGAGTCATCTTTTGGAGTAGAGGCTTCTGAACTTTACCCTGATGTTAATTACACTACTGTGGAAGAGTATCTCCAGCAATTCGTTTGAGCAAGCAAAAAAAAAAAAAAAATTACTAAAATCTTCTAATTTTGCTCTTAATGTAATAATTATAATAAGTTATTGTACATTTGTCATGTGGGAGTGTGTTCTGAGATCTTGTTTTTATTATCTATGTTATATTGTTAATCATATTTCTCTCTGCATTATACCTTAATTTTTCTTTTTTACTAATTAATAATCCCATATCCCCTTCATTAATTTAATTATCACAACATGAAGTTAATCTTTTTATGATTAATTTATATGATTTAGCAAGTGGAAGAAGAAACGTTATATTTTCTTAGATTAACTTTACATTAGTATGGATTTTAGTCAGTAGATATCTTAATTTTTCTCCAATATCAGGAACATAAATTAATCTTGAAACTAAATTAAAGCAGCT